>VZSF01002835.1:1001928-1059257 GCA_013398295.1 Chionis minor | reverse complement strand
AAAAAAAAAAAGAAAGAAAGAATTGATTTTTCCCCAGAGCTGGATAAAGAGGCAGCAGGCATAAGACTAACCTAAATGGTGACCCGGCAGTATATACATGAGAGTTGCCAATAATCAGAATGGGGAAGTCAGAGTGTATGACACTGTCTTAGAAGAAACTGGGCTGATAGGTATTTATAGGGTTAGAGTGGTGGTTTGGGCCCACCTGCCACCGGAAATGACAGATGGCTCTCCCCTACCTCTCCCTGGAGGCGTGGGGCTGGAACGCACCACCCTCGAGGGAATTGCGTGCATTTGAGCAACATCTATCTATACGTTGTCATGCCATGCCAAAAAGGGCCTTATAGAATTCAACAGAACAGCTGCAGCACAGCAACAAATCTCAGTGGTTTTGAGAATGAAAAGATTTCACCTCAAGGTGAGATTACACTAAGGCAATGCAAAACATAACTGAATACAACTACAGTGTAAAATTCTAGCTGTAGCGTTAAATGGTTTTGCTGCAGGATCTTTCCACGCCTTAAATATATTCACCTCCAATAAAATTAGAAAACAAATTTAAAACTCCATGCATGCACTACAGCAAAATTCTAGAAAATAAATTTGGTTTTAAAAGCTGTTTCTCCTTCTACAGCAACTGTCACATATTTATCAAACTAACCACTGTGTCACTTTAAGGCTCTGGCAGATTTATACAAATGTTAAGAAAGGGAACTTCGATTTATTTCAGAGTCCTAGCCTGGAATATTGCTTACTTGGTAAGAACAGAAACGTCAATGAATAAACCCCCCTCCACCCTTGCCTTCTGAACTCCTCCATCTCAAACTATATGCTTATATGACAGATTAAAGTTTTCACACAATTTCAGATAGGAATAGGTAGCTTCCCTCCCCTGCTTACAAAGGTCAACTTACAGCTTTCCACAAACTATCAAGTTTCATTCTTTCAAAGATGCAGAGAAAATATTTTGAGATGCAAAGAAACATCTCCAAATCACAGTTAAACCTACAGCACTGCACGTATATGTAGGAATGTCTATATAAATCCACTCAGTTCAGGAATTACGCAGATTTAAAAGATTTATGCTATGTGTTCTTCTGTTAGCCTATCTGCATATGACAGCCAGAACATTTGGGCCCAAGGTATTACTCTGTAGCCATCTCTCCAAGTACTTCCAATTTGCTTGATTTTAACATCTCCTCCCACCACCGCCTGTCTTGCCCATTTAATTGTTCTCAAATTGAGAAAAAAAAGTCTCAAATCCTTCAAACAATACAGAATCTCTAAGCAGCACAAGATTATCCAGTTGCCAGTTTCTTTACTTGCCGAAGTACGGTAAGAAAAAATACACTCATTTAGGGAGAAAGTCTGTTTGTGTAAGCAAGTATCTTAATATTCTACTAAACATAAGAAAAAATAATGTCTAATATTCATCATAACAAACATGGTGTTTTAAAAGCAAATGAAGTATTCAAGTAAGTGATGCATTCTCTTCCCAGCATCTGGTCTACACTAAAATAAAATCATAGCCCGATGAAGCCAACGGCAGTTTCCATCATTGGTAGTAACAGGACCAATCTCAGGTGCTATTAATGAAAAGTGATATTTAAGTTTGCCTTCAAACAGTATAGCTAATGTGCAAGCAGCCTTACAAAGAACATAATACTGACTTAGACGGCATTCACCTTTATCTAAATCAGAGGTACAAAAAACAAAGAGACAAACAACTTTAATCCAAAGAACTTGCATCCCTCTGCTTCTTAACAGATCACAGCAAGCCAGAGTGCAAATAGTAATGGCAGAAAAAGAATGGATTCATTTGAAGATAGTGGACTTCAGGGATCCTAACTAATAATATAGTTATTCTTTTCAGAAACACTGTAGAACTGAATTATACTGCAATAGCTTCACAGGCATAATGAAAGGTTATCCTGAAAAGATCTGAATATGCAACAGTTGAAGTTTTACCCTGTTTCTAGGTGCATTTGTTACTCTGGAGATGGGTTTCACTTCACCTTTTCTTTTTTTCTTAATCAGCGCTGCACCATCTTTAAAGTTTATTTCAAAGGCTTCTAGTTATTGTAACGATAATACTGTTCTAAATTCAGGACCTTAGGAAATTCTTCCATAAACAAAGATTAATATAGTTATAAAGCGATTTATATAATAGAGCAGAATATTCTAACCAAGAATACTCAAAGGGTGGATTTATTTTGTATATATTACTCAGGGAGTCTCAGAATAAGCAAGACCTGAAACCAAAGATCATAGAAAAAGAACAACAAAAAACTAAAAAAGAAATATCCTTAACATTTCTGAAATAATTTCAGACTTATCTGAACACTTCGATAGGTTTTTTTAAATCTGAAGAGGATTAATGGAAATTTTCCAAAAAACAAAATAACAGAACAGAATAAATTTTATTATTACTCTTAATGGCTTTTACAGCGTTGCCTAGAAACCCAATCTCAGATCAGAGGAGTAGCATGGCAGACACTGAGCAAAAAAAACCCACCAAAAAATGCCCAAGTCGGAAAACCCCCAACAAAAATAACCTAAGCAAAAACCCACCCTACAACCTGTTTTCACCATATTAAACTGAACTTGAACTTCTCAGTGATTCAGAGGCCTGAGGGAATGAGTTAATATTCAGTCTTGATGGAAAATATACAACATAAAATTCCACTGTCTCTGTTGATTTTGTTTTGATTGTTTTGTTTCTGTTCATGTGACAAAAACAATAAAAAATTCTATTTCATGTACAAGATTTCATCATACATCATGAAAACAATAAATAAATCAAATCCTTACTGTCATTACATGAATGGTTTGTCTTAAATCCCAGTTCTAAGACGGTTCCCTGGTAAGTGGAGCTCTGTTCTAGCACAAAGCTGTGATCCAATCAAGGCAGGAAGAGATTCGAAGCATGCCCAAGCAGGATGATTACCCAGCAGGTAAGAGTTATCACTTTTTTTTTTTTTTTTTTAAATTCAGATTTTGATCAAACCCATTCTTGTTGGTTAACAGAAACAAGCAATCAAACACTAACTTACCAATGGCATGCACTTTTTAAGAAGTGAAGATTTGTACTTAGAAAATTATTGGGAATTCTAACAAACGCAAAATTTCTAGAAATGAAAATTTTCACCATTTCATAGAATGATGGTATAAGCCTTTTAAGTTTTACAGGATGCTAGCAATCATTTAGCCAAAAGCCCATCACGTTAAGAGACTTTCAGAGGGAGAGCAGTTTTTGCCTTAGATTCCATCCATTCCAGCTATCAACAGGTTTGATCAATCTTTTGCACCAAAGTATGTTCTTCCCATATTTTGAACATAGTTTACGTATGCAACATACCTGGAAAACTGTTCTTGCAGCCCACGCATCTGAGCTCTGCTACGCTCCGACTCCAGTGTCACCTCCCGTAATCTTTTTTCACTCTCAAGTCTTAAATGTCTTTCTTCCTCCAACTCATGTATCAGCTTCTCACGCTGAAAGATCATAAGAAGTTATTAATTGTACACATAAAACATACTTCTAGCAAAAATTTAAGATCTAATTTTGGAAAAATCATCAATCAATTTAAATAAAAATCATCAATCAATTCAAATAATTATCCTAACTATCCAGTCCCATCATTTTTTGTGTAGCAATGTTAAATAGAATAACAAACTAGAGATGGAAAGCCTTTCAGAATATCCCTGTCACATTGAGCTACTCTTACTCGGCTTAGACTCATGGAAGTCTGCACACCTAAAAGCAAACATCCACCCTCTCCTTCAAAGCTCTTTTTCTTCACCTCCACTCAAAATAAATGTAAAAACTTGTATTTGAGATCTGCGATCTATCTTGCTTGAAGGCAGATATGGAAAGCATGAAACAAGTCAAGAGGACAACTTGTCACCCATCCCCTAATGCTTCAGTCTCACAAGCAGAGAAGGACCTGATTTTGCAGCCACTGATTTTTCTTGTTTTGGCTGAGAGGAGGATCCCTACCAGAAGGACACAGCCTATTTGAATGTATTTACTGAAATATGATGACAAGTATGTTTTTAAAAAATGAGTACCAATCAAACAAATATGAGAGAAATAAAAATGTCATTAATTTACTAATAGTAAATAGTAACAGGCAAACAGCATATGGTTGTTGCTAATTCTCCAAACATAGGACCAACAAACCCAACCCACAACCTACTGTGCTACCTGGATAAATCTGCCTATGTCATGGCCTAATCTTTTTTTTTTTTTTTTTAAAAGGAAAGAACATCATATAAAAGGTACCTAATGACTTCAAAACCCTATTTTAAAAGTAGCTAAACACAATTTAGGAGGAGGAGGTGAATGAACTGCAAAGTTATAAAAAATGCTATTGGAATTTTAAAAATGTATCCACAGCCATGTGACTCTGTTAAATGGAAATGAAATTAAATTAAATTTTTCCTTGTCCATTTAAATGAGATAACAAATCAATAAAAAACCCCAAGCAATTTACGCAGTACTCATTACACTATCAGTAAAGGGGTTCCAATGTCAGCTGCCTAAGAAAAGCTTAAGTCATTGTAAAGCTACAGTGGATTCACCACCTCTATGCTTTGAAAAATATCCGTGCCCATGGTGCAGTGCCATTTGTAGCCTGTCAGTCTGACGTACTTCCCTTGCTGACCTAGATTTTCATTACTTACCAGCAAAAATTTATCTAGAAATTATACATACAGTTTCATTAGAAAATAACAAAGGTGTCTTAGTGTTAAGCCATTAAATGGGGGAGACAGATTATTTGTACGAGTCTCACGGCTATAAATCTTACTGCATAATAATTTACAACAACAGTAACCAAGGGACCAAAATATGAACATTACCAAGTGCAAAAGGGATCTTAAAGACAGTGATAAATAAGCAGATGCCACAAAGGGAGACTGCAAAGGATTAAATGAAATATCTATATGCCCGTGAAAAAACAGGGGGAATACTCAGAGAACAGAGGTCTTCTGTCTAGCTGGTCATATGTAATATCTGGAAAATGGGAAACTGCAAAACAAGAAACAAATTACTGGAAAATAAATACTTGTTCTAACTAAATTATCTAATTACTGTCCTTACTGTCACATAACCATATTCTGCCAGGTGCTGAGTAATCTTTGGTTTCTGCCAAGCTAAGAAGAGCGGAGACTGCTCAGCACCAGGCAGAAGATACACCACACCATCAGTACAGAGAGTATGGCTCACGAAGGATAACTCATGCTAATGATATCGGAATAACATTCAAAACAGTTAGTATTTCTCCAGCTTAGATCCCCTCAACGCAAGCTTCAAAATGGTACTGTTCCAGAGGCCCCTGCTGAACACTGTTGGCATCTTCTCTTAGAGATGCCTTTCACTGCTGCTAGAGACAACTAGAGCTTTCAGAGTCACAGAGTAGAAAGGAAAATGACATAAAAGAAATAAATATTTACCACCCAGGGCTTAAGACAAGCTTTCAGAAGATACTGGTGTCTACAGAAATTGCGCTTAAAACAAATATGTAGCTGTCCCTACAGTGGCTGATATGCCACCTCTGAGGAACATCAGGCACCGCTATGAACCCCCAAGTGCCCAAGCTGACTGAAAGCACCAGGCTGTACCTGAGCTACCTGATGCACTAACAGCTTAACGAAGATAATGGACTGAAGACCAGTAATTGAGCAACGCCTTCAATGCTCATTCAGCGTCACTACTGCCACAATCACCTTGTTCGGATACAGCAACCACCTTTATACGGCTGCTGTGCTGACCATGCTCTGGTCTTCAGATACACCTTTTCTACATTTTGTACAAAGCCAGATCTCCACGTGGGCGAGAGACAAAACATGACGCTTCAGAAAGCAGGTGAGTGTCCTGTCCTCCATCTCACATTCAGGAAGTTTTGCGGGTTACAGACATCTCCAATGACTCTCCTGCAGAACAAGCGTGCCTTATCTACATGCACGGCCATGCTGCTGCTAATCACAAAACCACATTTTCCAGTACGGCACTGAATATACAGCGGAGATTCACAAATCCAAACTTTCCCCTACAGGTCAAAGAGCTGTATAAGCTATTTCTAGGTTTCATTTACCTCTTGCTGATAGGTCACAGAATGCTATTGCTACCAGTTACTCCTCCTATTCATGTGGGGAGGTCTGTATTATCCTCCTACACAAAAAGATCAGCACACCCACGTGATTTTTTCATTTTCTTTTAAGAAAAAAGGACTTGGCAATTACCGTAAGAAAAGCACCCATAAACCCGAACAAATTCACATTACAAGAACAATAATGTTACAGGAATGAAATGTCTAACATTAGGAACCTCTGGAATTACTTAAATGCCCAGTTCCAATTCAGCTACCTCATGGGCAAGCATTACAGTATTAGTTACATGAGCACATACTGTTGCTGTACAAAACTTGTGTTCCTTTCGCGGTAAGGGATGAACAATGAACAAGTCACAAGGCTACAAGACCATAAACAAAAGCACTAACCTATGGCCATGAAATTCTAGGTTCTCTTCCCAGCTACCAAAATGTCCTGTAATAATGGGGAGGAGACTGCCCATAGGGGCAGCTTTACAGCAATAACACCATCAGCCTTCATTTTTGTGCTTCTTCACAAGAATTTATTGGTAACCTTGAGGCATTTCTGCCATTTCTTGCAGGCAGAAAGCAGATCCACTTTCAGCCAGATCACAGACATTAAATACTGGAGAGGGGGGAGAAAAAAGGAGTAAGAGACCACCCACACTTGGAAAGTTTTCAGTCTCCAGGACACAAAACACTCATGTATACTACACACAGAAAGTAGCTCCCAGCAGTAGTGATCTTATCTACAAGAAAAGAGAACTATATTTTTATTCAAACACAGAAAAGCCATAATGAAGTGTCAGAAGAGAGAAGTGAGCCTAACGTACAGAAAGGCCAGGATTAAACAGATTTTTTTTTTTTCCCCTCCCTCTCCTGGAAGCAGATAATATATCCCTGAATTCTCCAGAAATTTTATGCTGTCATAACCCTCTTTATAAGCTCCTCTGTGCTAACCCCACTTTATTCCTCTGTGAAAAATTAAGGTGTGTGAAAGGAAATGAACTAGCCAGAAACAGTTCAAGGTTTTATAGCCAATATAAGCTTACAGGAAAGGGATACAATTAGCATGTCATGTAAAGAAAAGGTTAAATAAAAAAAGGAAGAATCATGTGAAATGCATCAGTATGTTTTAACACCAGGAAAATCACTGCCATCTTCCAATGAAGTTACACGTGTTCCCACTTGCCAATTCCTCTTTAATTGCAGCTTCTTCTCTCCATGAGCTCTGCTCAAACTGTTTTTCCCTGCTTCCTCTCCCTGCCTTCTGCAGCACAGCTATAACCTTCTCCTCTTAGAAGTATAACCCTTACTTCACTCTTGCTTCCCTTTTTCAGCCTCTCCAGATAGCCTGACTTCTTCACTTCACCCTGTCAAATTTCTGACAACTTTCCAAATATGCAAAAATTTTATGTGAACAAACTAGAGTGAAAGACAGGGTTAGCAAACTCCACCAATACTTCCGTGCAAGTACTGGCATATTTTAACACTTGAACAAATACTGTTTGCAATTAGTTTTTCATGAACATTTTAGCAATCAACTTTCACTAGCTGCTCATTATGCTCCCGAGCCAGCGTTTGCACTTCAACAAGTTCCTTTTTGTGTAGCTGTAGAAATGTTCGTGTCAAAATGTTTCATTTCTCATCCAGTTGGGGACATGTACCACACATTAACTCATCTTCTCAAAGTTAAGGAAGGAATCCAATTTGAGATACTCATGATCAAAACAAAACGCATGAATGCTATTTATGGCTAGACTGAAAATAGCACATGTATTTGACTGAAAAATCCGAATCACTCCTCAGGACTCCATGAAGACACCAAGAGATAACACTTATTTTCAGAGTTACTGGTTAATAGCCGAGCTCTCCGTCTAAGGACTGACCCTGTGCAGCCATGAGATGACAGTCTCCTAAGAGGTGCTCAATTCTCTACGTTTCCCTCAATTCGCTCGGGATGCACCTGGTTCCTTCACGTCCTACCGAACTGCAAATATCTCCTCCCTTGAGTGACCCCTAGCGCTGTGACATCCAGCAGAAAACACAGGGGTGACAAAACATGAAAGGGGACGCGGCGGGCGGCAGCCAGGGGCGGCAGATGGCAGTGGATGGTGCCGCGGGGCCAGGAGCTATGCAATGGGCCCTTCGTTTCGGGCCAGACACTGACATGCAGAGCGAACCGGTAGCACCTTAATGTTTTATACAGAAAGGCTGCCTTCTTATCTCTTTTCGCTTTCTGGGCTATTTTGCTGTCAACTTTAAATTTAGACATGGGTGACACTCAAGCCTTCCAAGTCAAGGACTTGCAGTTTAACTCCTTTACCTGTCATTGCACATAACATCAGCAGATGCCTCATTCGACCGACTCCATGACAATACCTTCTCGGAGAAGGACTCGGGGACTTCTCTCCACCAGGGTCAAGCATTTGACTAACTCAAAGCAGATTTCTTGTTCCAAAACCCTCTAGTCTCATCCCACCCTTTTGGCTGGACCTGCTTGACTCCCCCCCCCTCAGAGCTGCCATCTTGTACCCTCCGAGTTAAAACCCTTTTGCCGACAACTCACCCCTCCACCTAAAAACATCCTCCCCTGCCCCTCCATAATCTGCCACCCTCATAGTCTTACTTTCTGTTAATGTCAGTGTTTGGGATGCGCTGTGCCTGCGCCGGCTGTGGCAGGGGAGGGCTGCGGGGGCGCTGCTGTGAGGAGAGGCCGGGCCGCCCCTGCCACACCCAGCCGGTTCCAGCCGGTTCCCACCGGCTCGGCCACAGCCGCACCACAGGGCACAGCCGGGCCCGTCAGTGACACCGGTGACACCTCCGGAAAAATGTATTTAGGAAAGGGCAAAATGCCACAGAGGCAGTGAGGAAAAAAGTGTGAGAAACAGCCGGGTGAGTGCCCGGGGCTGGGGAGGAGACACTCCCGGCGCTGCACCCCTTGGAGGGACCATGGGGGACATATTCTGAAGGACTGCAGCCCATGGAGGGACGTTTCCCGAAGGACTGCAGCCCGTGGAGAGCCCACGCTGGAGCTGGGGAACCCTGCCCGGAGGAAGGTCCATCCGAGAGGGGCCGTCACAGACTGACCACAGGCCGCGCCCCCACCCTGCATGTCTGCAAAGTGTAATGGCCAATAAATTAAATGAATTTTTCCCAAGCCAAGTTTGTGTTGCTCATGAGTGTGAATGGGAAGCGATCTCTGTGTCTTCATCTCGACCCACGCGCTTTTCCATCTTGTTTTCTGCTCCAGTCCTGTTGAGGACGGAGCACGGCTGGGCGGGCGTCTGGCAGCCACCACACCAGAATATTTTATTTTGAATTTTTTAATTCACCTTTCACTTAAAAATCACACTGCTCCTTTGATCAATAACGTTATCTGTACGTTAAGCAAAAATGCATCTGTGCATCAAGATTTAAAACTACAGATAATGGCAAGTGAAATATTAAAGGGACTCAGTACATACATATACACCATGAATATTGTACCAGGCGCTGCTATTCACAAGGGAGCCAGCCCGACATCTACAGAGGAACTGCTCCCTCCTCCTGTTTAGCTTATCTTTGAGTCTTATGAAAAGCAATTCATAAGAACAATTAAGTATAACTGGACTGGGTAGTTCAAATATCAAAAAATGTCTCAAAAGGGGCACAAATCTGATCTCATCTTTAAGGTTATCCTATAGGTAGTGAAAAGGGCTACTGTTTTAATAGAAATAAGATTCTTCCGCATTCTTGAATTCGTTCTTTACTTCCCCAGTGCATTATAAGAAGGGTTTTACTATGGTACTACTAATTATACTAACATGGGAGCACTATTTTGTCAAAAAATTCTACATGAGAATATCTAACACAGGCTTAATCTTGCTCAAAATCGGGCTAATAACCTTCACATTAATTTTTTAACAACTATTTTAAAGCATTTGCTAAAGAGGGTCCCAATTTCCATGTAATTCATATTGATTTCAAACAGATACTTTGCAATGAATTTAAATGAGAGGAAGAAAAGAATACAAAAATTTTTGTTTACATTTTGAAGTAAGTCATTGCTAACCTAAACCGAGTATTTATGTATTAATTTTTAATGCATTTTCTGATGCTATGCATCTGATACCTTACCATAAAAGTCATAATATAATAGACTTGTAGCCTGGTCTGTAACACAACATCCTACAAGCCAGACAGCATCAACTGGTCACAAAAGTAAAGCCACCACCACCAAAGTAGAAAACAACAACAACAGAAATAAGCAAACAAACAGCAACTACTAGAAGCACATTAAGATCAGTTTTTCTAGCAAGTCAGTGGCAAGTAATGTCATGAATAAATATGCACATTCAAAGTACTCGAAACCAGTATTTTATCATCCCTGTACATCATTTTTTAGACTGCTGTAGGCAGGAGCCATGGAACAGCCTGGGATAAGAGATGAGAGAGGGATGGTGAAACAGTTCCATTTTTCAAGAATTAATTATGAAATATTAATTGAAATAGAAACTGGAATTTGCAACGTGCTCTCCCGGTTGGTTACCTTAACAAAGTAACTCATTTTTTCCAATGCAATGAATATTTAATTCCCCCAGCGTAACACACCGTGATCAAATGGTATTTGTTCAAGTGCCATAGAACGTACCTGAGCCCCAGCTGCCCACAACCCAAGCTGTGGTTTAAGGGCAAGGACGAACGTTTGCTGTGTTACAGATATTTTGTGAGACCTTGTGTTTGGGTCTTGCAAAACCAAAATAACAGGTTAAGGAGTCCCAGGTGGTTTGCCCTCACCTGTCTTACACAGAAGGTGTGTGAAATCTCTTTGGTGTGGTCACCACCAGAGGCAGGTGGAGCTGGTTGTCACCCTCCTGCAAAGCCCGGGGCTCCCAGGCCAGACAGGAGTCCTCCCTCCAAACTCCCCTTGTGCAACCCGGTCCCAAACTCAGCATGCAGAAGACTACGGTCCTCTGTCTGTCTAAACTTATTTCACTCACAGATGACAGGAAAGAAATGTGATTACAAGAACAGAGAGCAGATGATAGCATTTTTTATTTCATCATAAATTGCACCTGGAACTGTATTTTCGTTCAAATTAAAATGAGCCAAACTTCAGAGTGCCCTTTGTTTGCTTCTCATCGATCGCTGTTAAACCAAATGTTTCTCATTCTGTAATCAATACTTCTCTGCAAAAATAAACCGAGGCACTGACAAACAACTTTGCAGCATATTGCAGCGTTCCTTGTAGTGGACTTTGACAGCATGAAAACACACTACCCCAAAGAGTGGGAAAAAGAAATGCACTGCTTATTACAATTTTTACAGGCTGCTTACAGCTGAATCATTTTACTGTAACAAGACTTTATTAAATTAGCCAGCTATTGAAACCAGAGCTTTCCGACAGTGGCACTTAATATGCCTTTGTCCCTCGTTACTGTTTCCAGCTATACTGGGAATACTGACAAATACCCTTAAAGACTCAAAGCTTTCCCAGGGATGAAGTTACATGTGTTTTTAAAGCACAGTGAAGCATTAAGGTATAAACAGTAATAACTTAAGCACTTGCAGGGTTCATGGAGGGAGAGGTAGCTTTATTTCCACAGCTCTTCAAAAAAAGTTAAGGGTGAAGGTGTGTGGCTGCTTTGTAATCAAAATTAATTACCCTTTCACCTGATACAGATTTATACTACAGAGACTGAAGAAGAAATTTCCTTGATTTATGTTAGGCCTCTACTTTGGTCCCCAATTATTTTATGATGTAATCATTTTTCCTAAACTTATTCCCACTAAAGTTCTGCAACAGCAAGATATAAATAGTATAAAGAGCAGTATCCTAATTTTAGGCTGGTATCTTCTGGATTCTTATTCCAGTAAGAAAAAATGATGGTTCTTTAGAACAGGATTCTGCTCCCAAAATGATAGGCTGCCCAAATAAAAGAGGAAAATCTAACTGACGCTGAATATTTTGTATTAGCATTTTCTAAAACTGCCTTGAAAACAAAGTAAATAATTTGAAGCAAATAATTTATTTTCCACTATGAAATTTTCATATGCTAATATCTCTCTCTCTTTGGCCTCCTATCAGACTAGCACATGTATCCCTTGACTACCAGATGTAAACTTCAAGCTTTGCTTGGCTCTAAGATGAATAGCAAGACAGGAGACGCTTATTATTATTAGAGATATTTTAGTGACAGTAGTTTACACACTTTATATTCTTGGGTGATAACACCGCTCCAGAGCAATTCAAGTAAATTAGAAACTCTTTCTTGGTGTAGTTACTCCTTCTGAATAAAATAAGATGCTAGCTTTCATTGTGCACTAGCTCAAAATTGCCACCATGTGGCAGGACAGCAACTTAATTTAGCATTATTTATACTGCACTGATACAGTTTTAATTGCATCTGTACGACAGAAAAACTGCTGTGCTGAAGCTCCTTTATCATTGCACGCCTACAATTAATCTGAATTAGGCAGGCTATTACACGAGCAGTACTGTATATATAGTTGGAGTTGTGACAACATTTACGTTACAGAAAAAAAATTAATTAAATAACTCGTTAAAACCGTCCAGCACAGAGCTAGATGGCGAGCAGCACTGCCTGCCCACTGCTGCCACCAGCTATGGGGTACGGCCAGCCCCTCTGAATTACTGCCCAACAGCTCTTTAATACGGTGAAACATGCAACAACAGACCACGCAAAACTGGGAGTCATCTTTAAAAAAAATAAATTAAATACCACCACGCCTCCCCAACTTATAGTCTTCCAGATACCAATAAACTTGAGTTGACTATGTGGACCTCTTTCAGCACCTTTCCCGGCAACACACCTGTAGACACAGGGGTTCTACCCAATCCAGGACAGCACTGTGCTTTCTGCCGGGGAAACACCTGCAGCCCCGGAGCCGTCATTCCCTCAGCTGCTTAAAGGTCAGCTCTGTATTACATTTTCAATGTGGAATGAAGGCAAGCAACACATATTTTGATAATCCTGTCTCCCTAATAAAACAATTGCTGTTCATTCAAATTCACGATTGGTAGCCCAATTTCAAAGATGTGTATTGATCTTCAGTTCTCTGCACAATGAATTTTTTTCCATTTTAGCCATTATTTTCTTAGAGACAATACTCTTAGTGAACTCTAAAGTCCCACATAGTCAGATCACGGATTTTTTTTTTTTTTTATATTATTATTAATCTTAAAATGATAATGCTTTTAAAAATGAATTTGCACATGTAATTGAGCTTCTAA
The DNA here is from genome assembly GCA_013398295.1 of Chionis minor. Lineage (NCBI taxonomy): Eukaryota > Metazoa > Chordata > Aves > Charadriiformes > Chionidae > Chionis > Chionis minor. The sequence continues at coordinate 1,045,928 of VZSF01002835.1, read as the reverse complement.
TAGCTTCTACAGACAGTAATTAAAGAAATCTCATTTCTCTAAATTAAACATGATGAAATGTTTTTCGAGATAAAATAAAAACTTGAAAACAACATTAAGACAGACATAATTCCTATGAATACCTAGTAGTCAGAAGTATGTGGAAAAAACCTGTCAATACCAAAATAAGAAACAGTGAAATTAATAAACAATGGGGTTTTTTTCTGCTGAAACATCTTAGATTATAATGGCTAATTATTATTCCAAGCCTTTTGCTACACATTTGGTTTTGTAAGGTGACTTGCATTATATTAAGATGTCTAATCAAGCATAAAGGTGTTTGTTTGGTTTTTACATCAGGTATATACAATCTTTTCTTATTAGAAAATAAGTTTTATAACCAATGTAACTCATTGACAATGAACTTCTATTAATTCAGTTGCAAATAAGCAAAAACCCGTCTGCGCCTGTTGGCAGTTTATGTTTCCCGCTTGTTTGATTCAAGAAAATTTACAATAATGGTGTTTGCACCACAAAACAGCTCAGAAGAGTGTGTGTAGACAACAACTTCCAAGCAAATACAGCCAAGAGCCACCTGGGCCATCAAAGTGTTGATTGTTTGATTCACTTAAAATTTTCTGTCAGACCTGCACTTCTTGAACGCTTCCAAAAGGGATGTCAATGCAGCAACGTATGAAATCGAGAAGGCAAGGCTGTTTGGCAAAAGAGAAGCTCCTGGTGACGGAAATACAACCGAGGTTTTGCAATTTGATTTTTTTTTTTTAATCAGAACAGAACTAAATCTTTGAATAAATAAAAGTCACACATTAAGCAGTGACACAGTTATAGCCTGCATTCAACCATCTACAGATTTCACAGACTTGAAGAGCTGCATCGGTAGATTTGAATGCTCTACTGATAACTGTGAGCAAGGCTCTCAGTCAATCTCTAGTAGATTTATTTAAATCAACAGGCCATGGCAATGAACTCCCCACTCACAGAACAAAGATTAGGAATAAATGAACCCAGATGATTTAGAAAAGGATCCAGGTTCAAGTGCCTCACCCCATGGGATATTGCCTACATTTAGTGATCAGAAACTCCACTTTGGATCAGAAGTCTCAAGAATTTTTCTTTAATAAAGGGTATTGATCTGCAGCAAATCAACCATTCCAAACAAATAAAAATAACGTTAAAAAACCTGTAACTCAAAACCACAAACTGACCCTAATCCTATGTGCATAGGAGAAGGGCATATTAGCAGTATGGCATTCCAGAGAAGAAACCTGCTCCAGGTACATTTTTACCCTTGTTGGTGGCAACACAGCAAATTATTAGGATGTTTCATGATTGTCCCTGCCTAAACATCTAAGACTTCAGAATTTACTTTAACTTGCAGCAAGGGCCAGAAGATTAGACCAAAGTTCTCTCAAGTGCATTACATGTTCTTTGCACTTTTTGTGACCTACAGCAACGCTTTCAAAACAACTGTATCCTTTGGAGGTGCATGAGATGAGCTCTAGGCCATATGATCTAGGGTGGCTTCCACATTTGCGCTTGCTCAGATTACATTCAATTTTTCATACAGCATGGTTTTGTTTTTCTAGATAAGCAATAGATATTTGCTGTCAGTTTGGATGAAAGCCCAGCCCACGCATAGACTTTGAAGAGGAAAGAGGGAAGAGATTCCTTGAGCTCTGTAAACCAGTGTAGTCCCACAGCTGATACTCCTTCAAAATTTAAGAAAGACTTTCAACGGGGGTTTTAAAAGGCAGGCAGTTTCCAGATCTCGTCTGCGTTGTTTGGAGTGTCTATAAAAGATAATCCCATGACCTATGGCAGCCCATGGTCAGTTCAGACTCAGAAGATGTATTCAAGTTCCTTTTAACCAGGTAACAGTATTTTGATAAGCCCCTATGTAAACATTACTGCACGTCAGTATTTTTGGCATACTTGCAAATGGCTACAACGTTTAGAGTGGGGAGAAAGAAGTCATGAATTTGTAGTCATGCTGGATTTTGATTTCTGAAACACTGATGCCTATCCATTTAAGCGGGCTTGCTGCAGTGGAGTAGTGCCCCACCAGAAATAAAGCATAAAGGGAGACTTAAGAAGTCAAAGAGCAATTAAAAAGACAATGAAAGGTGACGTGTCACTCAGGCTACATGGTGTATACCTGGTACTGATTTTAACCTATGGAATTCGTATGAAGCAATACAGTATCTGCAGCATTTATTCCTATGCTTTCCAAAGTACGGAAGGAAGGGACGCAGTCCCAGAGTACCAGTGGCACGGAGGACGCAGCCACCAGGATGCTTCTAGATCCGGCTGTAGTGGTGGAAGAGGTCACTGTCCCACTCTGATCGCTCCTCATGACCAGCTGGAGGTCACCAGCCTTTCACGTCAGCAGAGATTTGCTTGAGGGTGGGGATGGGGCACAAGGCAGCCGGTTCGACTGAAGCCACCACCAGAGGGGCTTTGAAGTAACTTGACAGGTTCTGCAACGAAGCGGAAGATGGAGCCCTCGCATAGCCCCCACCCACTCCACTGCGGTGGCAGTAACCCCCAGCAGGGAGACAGTGACATCCCAAACGGCTCTGGCTTATCTGCGGCGCCTGTGTGCCTGCACCCGAAGCAAATGGGTTTTCTCCCCTGTCACTGGCCAATGTGTTCGTTAGATGATATAAATGGGTTCTTTTGGAAGGGACTGGACGCTCGCAGAACAAACGGGCATGTGGCTGAATCAAGCATTTCCCACTTGGATCTGTATTAACGAGATAGGAGTTAGGCAGCAGGACACATATAGGATAAGCAAAAAAAAAACCCCACACTTCTAAGAGTTTTATTTGGCTTTAAAGGGTCGGCCAGTGGAACTCCACTTCGTTGCTCCAGGGAGCTCTGGGATTTACTCGCAAGCCAGGAGTAGAGTGTGTTTCTTGCCCTGATGCTGGGAAGAATTATGGCTTCTTCACTTTCTGGACTTCTCATTAATGTATTTGCAATTCCTGCTCATAAATAGGATATCAAGAAGTTAACCAAAATAGATACAAGGCTAAACAAAATTTGGGAGGATGGGAGCAGTAGAACATAACCACACGAGTTGTGACAAGTGGCTCAGAATGGTCTGCAGTGCCACCAGACCCCCACGGACCTGGGATATGCTGATATTTGAAGTTTTCACACATACACTTCTATTTGCCTTTCCCAGCTGATACACTCAACACCTCCGGCATCACTACTTTGCTGCTAGCCACCTTTCCGTACAGCATTTCTGTTTTCCAGGCACTTTACAGCATTGCTCATGAACATGTCAGATCTTATTACAATTTTTCTGTGTTCACTTGCAGAGTCCATTTATGGTCGGTAAGTAACTGCAAAAAAAGATACCTTATTTACTCAGCTGTTCCTTGCATGTATTCCAGAGTCCTATCACTTTAGTTTTCTGACAAATGTATCTCTTTATCATATTCGCTCCTTTAGCACTGCAGGCACTGCTATAGGCAACAGGGAAATGCAGTGGATTTTTGTTAGCTGGCGCATCTTCAATGGTATTTTTAACAGAGCTGCCACTGCAAAATCTTTATTAGTGCTGACAATGCACACATGCAGAAGAACAGACTCGACTTCCCACGGCCAGACTTGAGTTTGCAAGCCTGGTACCTGGGAGAACTTGAAAAAATAAAATAAAATAAAATAAAATAAAATAAAATAAAATAAAATAAAATAAAATAAAATAAAATAAAATAAAATAAAATAAAATAAAATATTTGCATGCTGGTTTTAATTCATTCACTGGTCACACTGGAGTAGTTGAAAGACTGTGGCTCCACCTGATACCATTTTCTATGTATCACTTTTCAGTATCAGGTTCACTTGAATGTCTGTTCATGTTTCCAGAGACCGAAATCATCTCAACTCACAGTGCCAGCCAGGCTCTACTGCTTTAGTCCCCTTTTCTTTACTAGAATAGATAGGTTAGATATACTTCTACAGCAGAAGATCAAAACCAGATGTAAAAATGCTGACACTTAGTTCTTTGGTCTTCATGTTTATCTTTTTACACAGGATGTAACTGTTTTATTGTATTTAACCATATTTTATTGTAATCTATTAATTGCACAGTCACATACATGCCTGTCATTTTAAGACACGACTAAAAAAAATCTGATGGGCTTTTTTTCAACTCAATACCAAGTGTTGACAATTACAAGTGTTAGTCTGATTTTCCTGAAGAGAAAAAAGTTTCTTTCTCTACAGGAAATACCAACTACTAAACTCGAAGAGTGCACCTCTCCTCTCTTCTGCCTCTTCCACCTTCGGCACTGGTTGAAAAAGAATCCAGCAGAAGTGGTTGCAGTTATTAATCTGAACAGACGTTTTGTTCCTGGACACAATCACCTAATTAACAGGCAGGACTTTCCATGCGCATTCTGTATTGTGCAGAGCGCTAGAATAGGAGTTAGGAGTGTCGTCCTAAATTTCTGCTACATTTTGGGCAGCACACCAAGGTTTCACATCACTTCCACACACACTTCCTTCGTCTCTCAGAGTGGCAGATGCTGTGTAAAAGCAAGAGCATGCTCCCAGGCCAGGACAGCTCAGCGATGCTTTAGACTTCCTGAATCACAGCCGTTCCGGTTTGTCTGTCTGCCGGCTGCAAGCACGAAAAGTGGGTTAGGAAACTCTTTGTAATTATATAGTTTTTAAGCTTTGGCAAGGAAGAAATTTTGCTACGCATCTGCAGAACAGGAAATTTGCTCTTCACCAGTGCTTCTGTGGACTGCTGTAATACATGACTACAACAAACAACTTCCTATCCCTCGCTCAGGACAGCAAATTTGATACCAAACTCAATACAGGAGAAATACAAACAATCTTTGTCTAAATGGGGCTGAAAAGAAACACCCTAGCAGCACTGACCACGCAAGCCAAGCCAAGCAGAGCCGGGTTCATGGAAATCAGGGTGCAGAAGTGTTTAGTTCCGTTCTTCAGCTGTTGTGGGGCTGGGGGACAAACCCCATTGAGAAATGCCGGTCCTGCTCCTGCCCTGGCGTCTGGATGAAAAGCAAGAGCTACATGAAAGGAATAAAGCTAAGAAAAGTTTCTCCTTCCCGTCTCTGTTAGATTAAACACATTTCCAGAAACTGATATTCTTGTTCTCTGGGGGTTCACAAGGATATTTCTGCTACCCTGTTTACGTTCCTTCCAAAGCTCTTCCTTTCGAAATGCGTTAGATTGCACACCTCGACTTCCACTCGCCTCCTCCTACATTTTTCAGTTTGTGAACACCTTTCCCTTATCAACTGATGGAAGACACAACCGCTGGAAACCTGCCTTTAGACTGCCACAGCTCACAACTCTCCAAGTCTAGTTTTAGCATGGAATTATTTTTCAGCTTCTCATTCAAGGCATGTATTTTCCTGTCATATCTCCTACATCATAAGTTTTCCCTTCTGAGGTGGTTCATTATCAACGACATAGGGAAATCGTACGTAACGTGAGATTTCCAACAGCAACCTGGGAATTCTGACCCGTTCCTCTACCAATGGCCAATGTTCTTAAATGCAGAACTCTGTCAGTCACTGCTGCAGGGCACTTGTTAATAGATACTACCAAGAACAGGATGTTCCCAAGAGATAATAGTTTTTCTCTGACACTCAGAAATCATTTCTAAATAAGCAGTGTCACCATGGATGCCGATCACAAATGTGCAGCGTAAAGATGTAATTACAAAATGACAGTCGTATGGGCTGTGCATACTGAGCCAAATCCTCTCTCGGTATTCATCCCAAATCACCGGGCTGTGATTATTCATGGCACAGCTGCACCCCCAGCTCCAAGCGGCTCTCGGCGCTATTTAGACGCCCAGTAAGACCCCAAAGAGTTCACTATCTACACAGGCAATCAGACCAAGAGCTGAAGGGTCAGAATAAAGCCTGCTTTACAAATGAGCAATTTAGATTGGAAACAAAATATTTTCCAAGACTCTGAAGGAATTAGGTGGCAAAAGTAGGAAGAGGCCTTGCAGGACACCAGAGTTAAAGACTACGACTCTTAAAAAACAGAGTGAAGAGGGGTTTTAAGCAGCTGGTTATTTGAAGTCACACAACAAGTACAGCGCCACAAGCACAGCTTATCAGTACAGGTTGGAGAATGAGGGAAAGCCACTTCACAGCCAGGTACTGCCCTGTATCAGGCCTGGTACTTTCATTAGTTTCCAGAATAACTACAGAGTGCATCATGCCAAGCGGTATGGAAATAACGCAATCCAAACATCACAGTCATTCCCACAGTCTAGACAGTCTCCTCTCGCAGGACGTGCAAGCAAGTCTGATCACCAGTTCCAGACTTGGAAAACTATGTCATGAGATCTTCATTATGAAAGATCCCGTAGAATATCAAAAGATGCCTTATCACAATGCAACGGACGCAGGGCCAAAACAAACAGAAAGTATGTAAAAGCAAATTCCTGACAAAGCAAAAACGGAATTAAAGTTTAAGAGATTGGAGTAGGGAGCAAGAGAAAGGCAGGATCACTAACTCAAGTTATATGAATCTATATAAAGCTACATCATTTTAGTTTAGGAAAACATTATTTCCTTACTATGTTTTAATATTTCTTTTAAGTTTTGAGCAGATGTTGCAGAGAGGGGTGATAATGCTCTCCCAAGAGAAAAAAACAACAAAGCTAATGGGGCTTAATGACACAAAGAATATTGACAGGTTCAAATCTTGCTCGGATGAGCTGCGACTAGTTTTCCCATCTACCTGCAACATGCTTCACTGGTCCAAAATGGGCCAACAGTTTTTCCTAGTTTCTGCTGTCTCTCTTTTATTCACCTCCGACAGAGGGGTGTGTATATATATGTTTTTTCTCTGCCCGGAGGGAACTGGAAAGATGACAGTACCTTCACGCTATCTTGGTGCCGTGCAGCAATCACGGATCAAAGCTCCACCATGCCAGATGTTGAACAAAGACCTGTTGCAGTAAAGAGTTTTTACTCTAAAGCACTGCTTGACTCGTTCCGAGGGTCAGCACCGACTCCACAGTACAAGCTCCAAGAGCACTGCATTCCTTTAAATACAAGGCCATTCCATGGAAGCAGCACAACTGAGCAATACTCTTGGACCATAAATTTTGTCCTTCCCTATACAGAAAACTTCTCCCCCTCCCGATAACCTTTTCTGTCCTATTTGGGGAAAAAGGTCATTCTTTGGGACCCAGACAAAAAAATCCCCTTGGTTTGTGCAGGTAATAGGCCCACATACCATGAAGAATAAAAATCACTAGAGCGATATTGAAGTTCACCTTTAGACAACAACAATGAAGAAATTAAAGACCGTACTCCCTGTCCAGCAATGAAAATGCTCACCTACGCTGATCGCCTTGATTAGACTGAGGCGAATCTGGGGAATCGGTATTTCTGCACCACCTCGTCCTCTCTGCCTTGCTTTAGCTACACTTTACAAGAGAAATCAATAACGAGCCCAAATCACCACAAGCGTGACTGTAACGGAGAACCACGGAACCCCTGGAAGAGCTGATACATACATGGAAACAACAGGAAAAGGCTGGAATTGTTGCAATGGATCTTGTGACCAGGTTTGAATCAACCGACTCAAACCAGTAGGACAAGAGTTTTTATTTGGTCTTACAAATGGGCCTACAAGATTTAAGAACAAAACCTGAAAATACTAGAAAAGAGGTTTATTTTTAAAAAATAAGTATGAACAGGTTCTAAAGAAGACAAATTAATGGATTTCTCTCTGTTCTCAGAACTAACACTGCAAACAGACCTTTTAGATGGAAGTCACAGTTACTGGTAAGTATTGTAAATTCTACACTAACAATTTAAGTACTGGCCACAAAACAAACAACCAAGCAAAAAACCCCACCAAAACCCCCAAACAACCAAACAAAAATCTAGTGATTTCTTTTACTTGTAATATGCTAACTGCCGCAGCTACTTCCAAAAAAGTTACAAGGTCAAGTACACCACAGCAGTTCCCTTGCCGTTACTCTGTATAAGTGTACCTTCCTAGTTTGCGTAAAATTCAAATTGTTGTCTCAGCACATACTTTCACCTTTCCTCTTCACAGCCCCAGACATTGTGACTAATTCTGTCCTAGCAGAGATCCCTTTCTTGCATGAGATAAGACCCAACCATAAATGTTCTGCCTCTTCAGCCTGGAGATCGGTGTGGCTCTATTCAGGTCATCCTCGCAAAAATATTAATCCAGTGAGCATGTCGCTTCCTCGAGTCAACTCCTGCCATTGCCTGGAGGAGCTCAGGATTGCAGAGCTTAACCTTTGATATGAAAATGGCTGCAATTCACTGTTATTAGTGCATGGGCGCATCGCTCCTATTAGGCGGTGAGCTCTTGCCTAGAGCGGGATACATCTGTTTCTAGTCATAAAGCGGGATTTGCTTCACGCTGAAGCCAACTGCCATTCCAATATTACATACACCCATGGATGCTGTGAGACCGCGCGCGCCCTTTCCGTACTTCAACATCGCCTCCCTTTGTTATCTAATGTATAAATGGCAATTTCTACTCCAGGGCAATTTAGTTACTATGACATACTTTCTACAGATTGCCTCGGGTTTACTTTCAGACCTTACATAAATGCATTTTTATGTATTTTTTTTTCCCTGTTCAGTGATTCTTACATAATTCTATTTGACTCTTTTTTTTTACGCCAACTAAACGCTTGCAGAGACTTGTTGAAGAGAAGCAAGGGACAAAACTTATTTCCGTACCTTTGGATACAGAAACAGTCTTTACAGTGCCGGTGCCGACGCTGCCGCAGGCGAGCACGGAAACACCAAGCCCACGGAGGGAGCATGGCGAGGACTGGCCATGGGAAGTACCCAGAGCCCCTTCAAAGCCCTGTGGGTTTTAAAGTACCGCAGCAAACACCTTCCAGCTCCACAAAACCTACATCCCAGCGAAGCCAGAGAGGACGGCGCTTCCAGCGTGCCGGGAGTTTTCCGAGCGGGGCTGTGGAGAAGGGTGGCGTTTCCCAGGGTCGCGGCTCCCTCTCCTGGTGGAAAGCCGGAGCCAGGCAGCTCCCCGGCTCCTGGCCCACTTCAAACAAGAAGGGAATGAAAAGAAATGGATTTTAACCATTTATTGTGGGACTTGGTGAATAAACCGTGCTCCGAAATTAATGAAGCAGGTTTGAAAGCTGGTTTTGAAAAGCAGCGACCGGAGCCAACGGGGCTCCGGGTACTTCTGTTTCAGGAAGAGGAAGCAGCCAGGTTGATTTTCTTTTTCATTGGAAAATGACTGGTGAGAGGTCTCAGCAAGTTGAAGTCATAAAGAATCCTTAGATTCATAAAAGCCTTAAAATAAAAAACCTGAAAATATTTGCAAATTTGAAGTAAACAACAACAACAACAGACTCAGGACACAAGAAGAACTAAAAATATTTTATTTCAAAGCCACTGAAGATAAAACTGCAAAGTTTTGAATGAGGACATTTGGCCTAATGAAGTATGAACAATTAATGAGGTTCAGAAGCATTAAACTAGGCTTGTAAAGAATTTCAATAATCATTATTGATGCTAACTACTACTAATGTCACTGAGTTTCCGTGAGGGCAGCATGATGAGGTTTCGAAGAAAAAGGAGCTACAGAGCATGGCTAGCGGTGTATAAATACACAGCTTCACAGGGAAGGCAGCACAAGGGTCACACTGCTTCCTTCCAGTTTAGGATATTTAATATTCAAACAGGTACTCTAACACGGCGACTTCACCTCTCTCTCTCTGCGACTTTCTAATTACAGACAGATAGATGTTCTCATAGACGGAAAGACCCAGAAGTTGGGGAAGACAATTTAGCCTTTTGTATCGCATCTTTAACACTTCATTTATTACTAAATATCATCTATTTTTGAATGACCCGGGTGCCTCTGCACCAACAGCCTTCCCAGCTGCTGGAGGCAACTGCAGAGATTCATCACGCCAGTGACAGAACGTGCCTGCGCGCTCGTGGCAGGATGTTGTGCTGCCATCCGTAAGATCCCAGCTCAAGAGCAACCTCAGGATTCCCCCTCCTCGCTAAAAACCATGTACGCAGTGCAGGTGTTAGGAGCTGGGCCTCCAAAAATGCTGACTGTGCTCCTGTCCAGAGGTCTCCCTGCTTGCCGATAAATGGGTCAGGGCTAGTATCAGCCGAGGTGCTGGCCACAGAGCCAGGATGGTGGCCTGAGGCACAGCGCCTTGGCCAGGAGAGGTCAACGCAGCTCCTGGGAGACGTGTGGAAAAAACACAATTTCCTACAATCATGGGCTGCCGCTATAACTGTGCATTTTCAGCTTCCTACAAAAAAAAAGATGGAGATGAGGCTTTCTCTTCATTTCACTCAGCTCAACAAAGCATCGTCAAGCCGGGGTCTGATCTCTTTTCTTCTCACCAAAAACTAGCACCCACACTAAAAAGTCCAAATTTGAGCAAAAGAGCAAACAACTAAAATTACATACAAAACACCCTGGAGCTTGGAAGAGCAGAGACTATGGTGAGCCTTTCTACTGATTTTAATACGATTTCAATCAAGACCTTTTCCGTGCTTCAACACATCTGTCTCCATGTGAACGCTCCAGTTCGGCAGCGTGTGATGAGGAGAAGAGGCAGAGATCTTTTCAAAGCTGATTACTTTAGAAGTTCTGTTTCAATCTGGCAAAAAGACCAGTTTGCACTTCCCGTGGTTTTGTAAGAGGCTATTACGTATATCTAAACACATTACATTTAAGAAAGTTTTAACAAGCAGAACTGACTTCAGTTCCTAGTAATAATGGGATCTCTTACTGACAGCATGATTTTTTTCTGCCTTTCCTTTTTACTTCTTCCACTCTTTATTTAAAAACTTGCAGTCTCTACTGTTTTACAGCAAAAACTGTTTGTAAAGCAAGAATTGTGCTGATCGCATCAAAACTCATTAATATAACTTGTTTTTCCATTATTAGCACCATCTGAGCCTGTTGAAAGCCTTAACCAGGGCTTTAATTTTTCCACAGAGAGCTTTAAATTAATTAGTGGTTTACATGCTAACAAAGAATCTGATACATTCATAAATCAATCTAATGCAGAAGGATTACCAGAGGGTGGAAACCTATTCAGTGGGGACCTCACATTCACTTAACATGGTGGGTTTTTAACAAAAGGGTGCAGGTGTGGAATAGACGGGTACCGGGAAGAGCCCATGATAATCACTTTGCATCACTTAAAGACGCAGCAGGACTCGTGGTAAATCAGAGCCTAGGGCCCACCCTAAGCGAAACCCATGTAGATATAAAAGGCAGTATCATCCCACTTTAACCTTCACAGCTAAATTGCCAGAGTGGTACAATTTCTTTTGTGTAGGTTACAGGCCACTGAACTAATGGAAAATAGAGTAGAATCCAAGGACTTGGATGCGGAAGTACAAGCTAACAAAACTGTGTAACATACATGGAAATAAAGGTATTTTTTCTGGGTGATTTTTAAACAAATCGAAGTTGTTATAACATGATGTAACTGTGTCTACAATTTTAGATTTTTAAGCTAGGTTTCTGCTAATACAACACTTGTTCTACCACAAGAACTCTGCTATGTAACCATGGCAGCTTTTTTTCTTGTCTTTTCCCTAACCAACACTGTTCACTGTTGAGAAAATTTCACAAAAATGAACGCTTTTCATTGTCTTGTTCTGTGTCCTCAAGGTCCAAAATCACAGACATAAAGTTTAGGGGAAAAAAAAAAAGTACTTCGATGACTAAAGCAGTTTTCAGTCTTTACTATGTTTTGAAAAAAACTTGTGATCTATTTTGAAAGCTGCTCATTATAATAATGTATCCCTGTCACCACAGACACCTGCACAGTCTCCATCAAATGCTGCAAGAACTGTACACATATGAAGCAACCATCTTTCCCCTCACAGAACAGTAAAATATCCTTGATGAGTCAGAAGAAACACGATTAAGAAAATTGCGAACGTGCACATTAAGAAGTTGAAGACCACAAGCAACAGGAGCTGCCACCCAGCAATCTAAGCTCAGCGCTGCTGAAACTTTCAGTAGACGAATTGGCAGTAATTGTGCATTTTGATAGTGAATAATCAATATTTACCGATGGTGGCTCGTAAAATAAAGAAACTTGAGCAGTTGTCAGGTATTCACAGTCTGAATTGATTCAGTTATCCTAATTCAAGTAATTGAAAATACATACTCACTCAACCCTATGTGTGGGGTATCAAGTTTCCCATACAACCATATGGAAAAACGTATTGCAGGTTATTCATGTTTTTGGTGATAAACATTTATCATTAAATGAAATATCTTAATTTGAACTTTTCTAGTACCTTCCAATACATATCTACTTCCAATAATAAATCCATCATGAAAAATGTAACTCTGGGACGTATTAAAAATACATTTCTTAGAGGGAGCTCTGTGGGCAGCCACACTGGTGTCACATACAGCACATATATAGTGCATACTGATCTTCGACCTCAGCTCAAGTCTCCTCAGAAAAACGCATTTCATTATCACTCACCATATGTTATTTATACAGATGTGCAAAGCCATTTTTGAGCAGACGTCACAGTGTAAGTAGTTTCTACAGCACGTGCTTCTTACTTGTTTGTCATTGGTGATTTTACGTACACGGCCACCTCGCTGCAGCGACTCCTGCGACGCTGAGGGAACCCGAGTAAACCCTAAATAGCATATTCTCCCCTTGATTTGTGCTGGGAAGGCAATAGGGAAGAGTATCCACAGCTTTCTCACACTGTGATCTAAAAGGTACCAAATGGGAAGCAGGAAGGAAAGGGCAAACCCACCGCTCCATGTGTCCCTCCAGCACGGGGACAGGGCACACGCTCCCTGCTCACCCTAAAAATGGCTGTGGGTTGACATAACGTGGTCACCTCTTACCCTCATGACATATCCGTGACTGCAAAGCCCAAATAAAATGCATTTTTTGAAAAGAAGCAAGGAACACTAGTGCAGTGTTAAAGGAGGTGCCATCCTGCAAAAGGCTCGTGTGATGTTTTGCTCAGTTCCCGGGATGCGGAACATTTTTCCCTCGTGCCCTCGGCACCCCTGGTGTAAGAAACGTGCTCCAGGAGGCCGAGTGAGGCACTGAAGGTGGCATTAAAGGTGGCATGTGCTGTCACCTGCGGCCTTCCCAAAGGAAGGAGTTCGTTCACTGAAAACCTTCGTGCCAATCTAACTAGCACAACAAACGAAAAAGAAAAGGGGAGTACATAAAGGTGATTAGCTAATTAGTGATTAAATAAAGCTGTGGCCTGTCACAGACTGCATTGGCAGGGAGGCTGCGGGGGGTGCCATCCCTTTTATCCGGAGTGGCAGCCGGTGACAGCACGGCAAAACGCCTCAGGCGCCCTGCGGCTGGCGGGTACCACCGCCTGGCATCCTCGCCGCCAACCCCAGAGGACTCCGTGCCGTCTCCGGCGGGATGTCCATCACACCAAAAAGAGCAGCACATGCTATTTGGTACCCTGCGGGCACGCTGCTGGCTGCCAGCACGTCTCCGGAGCGCGCCTCGCTGTTTGCCAAAGGCTTGCTTGCTCAGAATCCCTTGCCGACATTTCACTGTGAATCTTTCTGAAGTATTAGCCCCGAAACTGGCATGTGCTGCAGGCTCCTTGCTGCAGGCCCTGAGAACGCAGCTCACACAAGTTACTTCATCCTTGGCCTCCCCTGTGTTCAAAGACTCCATCTCCTGGACCCTTACTGCTCCTGTACTGCTCACAGCCAAGCAAGTTCATTAATGTTAATTAATGACTGCTGTGTTTCATATTAAAATCACTGGTTCTGAGCTCTGAGACACAAAGAAGTTTCCACACATCAACAGCTTCAAAGCAATTGTCTCTATGGGCATGCTCGTCCTCAGCTGTACTTGCAGGATAATTGTGGAAATTACCCCTCAGGAAAGAGGAGAAAAACTACCTAGTATTTACCTTGGGGGAAGATTGCACCCCCAGAGAGCTACCCATCAGCTCTTAATGGGTCACAACACTCAACCTCTCAACAAATTATACAAAATTGCACTCTGGTTAGCAGGGCTATGTTATTAATCCCACCAGCCCATAGCGAAAGGCACAAAAAGTGTCTGACCCTCATGAGATGAAGCCACAAGGTGGGTGCCTATACCAAAAGGCATTATCAGATCCAGAAGGCTAATCAATATGGCTGATATCATGGAGTCCTGAATTATTCCACAAAGTGTATTTTACACTCAATGTATTATATTGTTTCTATGCTTCCAAGGGAAAGCTACTCTAAAAAAAAAATTAAAGAAAACATTTCAAATAGAGTAAACAGCTCTCCAGATTTTCAAAACTGTTTACACTGAAAACTACAATGCAACTGCAAATCCAATGCCCGGTCTTCATCATTCTTCCTCAGACAAAATTCCTCTTGGAGGCAGCAGGAATTTTATCTCAGTCACGAACTCTGGGATTACAGTTTAACGTGATAAAAGTGTCTCTCAGGTCCTACAGCACTCGGGACCCAATACACACAAAACGTTACCCAGTGGCCACTCTTCCCAACCGCTTAAACACTGTCTCAAAGTCTTCTGGTGGCCAACCCAGCCCCGCTCCTTGGCTTGCCAGCCCAGCTGGGGTTGGGGCAAATCAGCAACGCGTGTCTGAGCAAACCCCACTCGTCTCCTTCCCTCCACCACCAGGCATTCAGACCCCCAAATGCCTCTGTCCCAGCTGAGCCCCTCACAATGCACCACCAGCTCTTCTGGAGCCGTGTGTGGCCACGGGGAGAGCAACAGATTCCTGGCAGGTTGTTCTCACCAGCCACTTACGTCCCTCCAAATCTCATTTCATTATATTAATCACTAATACTGATTTATAAAATGCACTCTCTGGAGGCAGATGGGATTTTAAGGACCCTGGATCACACAGCTAACGGAGCATCCGCTCCCCAGACACCCTCTACAGCTTCTCTCCACCAAGTTAAACAAACTTGGGACCAAATCCTCTCCCAGCCAGCCATGCAAGTCACTCCAACCAGCAGCAGTATCGCCACTGTGTTCAAGGGGACAGGTTTGGGTTTTAAGGTTTTTGAACGGGTCTGCTTTATCCCATGGAAGCCTGAGACATTTTATCTGAAGACAGGGACAAACTCACTCCTTAACAGATGGGAAGAGTTCCTTAGATATTAAGTAATTAAGCACACTGAGCATATGTTGGCTCCGAAAGAAAATTGTTTTGAAGAGATAAGGCACTGTATAAATTGAGATTTGCAGTTAACCAAAAATCTGCCATTTCAACTTTTGCTCACAAGCCTAATCTCTTAAATCGCTACATGAAAAATGAAGATATAAGGAGCATTACATGATTTGCAAAATTATCAGATTGAGGGTTTTTTAAGCTTTCATGCTTCTATTCTTCCATTTTTCTGCAGTTGGCTAAGATTTAACAGGCAAGTAAATCTACTGTATTTTGATCTGAAATTGCCTTTCCGTGCTTGCCTTCCTTCCAATTCCAGGGAGCCATCAGCAGGGAAAAGGAAGAACTTTTCTCTATCGCAGCTCTTCCAAAGAAGCCAAGATAGAGCCTTGAGTTTCCTCAGATTTACGGATACGTCGTTGGCAACCCATCATTATGTTCAGGACAGCCTTAATGCTCCGGTGACCATCTTCAGCAAGACAAAACGCACCTGAGGCCTGAAGCAGTAAGACAAGAATCGCAAAACAGCGAGTTGCCGCGGCTTACCATTGCTCCTTCACTCTTACTTTGTGCAACTTCTCGATGCAGCCGAGCCACAGACAGCTTCTCCCTACGGAAAGAAAAGCGTGTGAATAGCAGTTCATTTTTCACTGGCGGAGAGAACGCACCGCTTCCCCATCGGGGTGGCATTCCTGCACATCGCTCGGGCAACCCTCCCGGCAGACCCCGCGCTCCTCACCAGGCTCCTCTGCGATATTCACCCGCTGCCTTATTGTTTCATTTTGCGGCAGTTTGACAGAACTGTCAATAAATCAAGGGAATCTAAACATCATTTGCTCCATTCAAACAACAAAGTAGCTCATCACGCTGGCGATATGGAAACAGACTGCGCAAATCAGATTGTGTTATTTATTTTCCTGCAGCCTCACGCGTCACCTTTATTCTGCACTACATTAATACAAGCTGGAAGGCTATTAGATTATCAATAAACATATGCATAAAAATGAAATCTAAAAAAATCTGTTCCTAAACATACCGTGCTGTATTTTGTAACTACTGAATCAGTAGATTTTTTTTTAAATTAGTTTTTTTCATGTAAGATCCTCACCCAAACGTTTGGCTTGACTCAAGTAGCTAGTCATTTGCTTAATTAAGGACTTGGCGATCACAACACACTTTAACCTGAAAAGCAGGAAAGAAATGGAAGCAGGGTTTTAGTATACGTAGAAAAGTGAAGTGTGTGGACTGGGAGAATGCAGCATGTACGCAGCATGTGAACTGCAAAACCCAGTCAGGGGCAGGTGGTGCAGGAACCAACCACTGCAGGACGGGTACGGGAAGAGGAGAATTTGCTCTGGAAGCTCAGCAAAGCAGAAAATACTTTACAGAACAAGTGGGACTTAAGCAACCTACTATAATTTTAAAAGGATTTAAAAAAACCCCAAAGACGCTTCTTCAAGCAGGCTATTTTTAAAGAATCTATTTTTGAAAGAAAAGCACCCTGCAGAAAAGTCAGAGGAATTTATCGGCACATGAAGAATTTACCAGTACACAACAAAACATACATTTGCACATGAATAAATTATTTCCAAAAGATGATCAGCTTTGAAAACATCCACCAAAAGTTTTTTTTAAATCGAAGTATATCCCTAATCAAGTTTGACTTTTTCCATTTACTCGTGCTTTGCCCAGAAATTCTACTTGGCCTAATTGGAAAGACAGACCTGAGCCATCTCAGTGCAGTATACTGGCACCTCCCTGGGATATTTAGGATCTCTGTCAGCGCACCACCGCTCTCCAGCCTGCTGAGACACGGTGGCGGGACGGCAGCCTCTGCCCTCGTGCCACCCACCATGGGCTCCGGCCACGAGTCCACTGGCCACGCCGCCCGCCTTCCCGAGACGTTCTGAGTTCAGGATAGGAGACGCTCCCGCTGGGCACTGCAGTGAAGTACACAAAGTCCTGAGAAGGCAGAGACACATCCCCCAGCCCTCACAGCAGAGAAGAGCCAGGGCTGGAAACTCCCGTCCCTCAAAACCTGCAAAGGTGCCCAGCCAGGGCCGAGGGAGGACCCAGCAGACGATGATCTCCCCAGGCTCTGTAGGCACTCCTGCCACTGACCAGGGAAGTTGTCACCTCCCTGTACCCGGCACTGGTGAGACCCCACCTCGAATACTGGGTTCAGTTTGGGCCCCTCATGACAAGAAAGACACTGAGGTGCTGGAGCGTGTCCAGAGAAGGGGAATGAAGCTGGTGACGGGTCTGGAGCACAAGTGTCCTGAGGAGTGGCTGAGGGAACTGGGGTTGTTCAGCCTGGAGAAGAGGAGGCTGAGGGGAGACCTTATCACTCTCTACAACTACCTAGTCTCTTCTCCCAAGTAACAGGCAATAGGACAAGAGAAAGCCTCAAGTTGTGCCAGGGGAGGTTTAGATTGGATATTACGAAAAAATTCTTCACAGAAAGGGTTATGAAGCATTGGAGCAGGCTGCCCAGAGAAGTGATGGAATCATCATCCCTGGAGGTATTTACAAGGCGGGTAGACGTGGTGCTGAGGGACATGGTTTAGTGGTGGTTTTGACAGTGTTAGGTTGATGGTTGGACTCAATGAGCTTAAAGGTCTCTTCCAACCAAAATGATACTATGATTCTATGACTGGGTCACTCTTACCTAGCATGAAAAGCTAAATGCTCTACAGTATTTTATTCCTGATCTTGCAATAAAAGTAGCCTTGAAGCCATTTCTCAGGATGCATTTCTGCTGAGGAAGGAAGATCTGCACCTACCTGCCTAATTACTGTGGGAATGACAACACTTGTGTCCCTCAGCCATAGCTCAACGTGTGCTTTGATCACCAAACCAGTCCTCCCTCTCCATTTCAGTGGAAGATGTGGTATTTAAGTCTCCCTGACAGTCACCCACACCCCATGTTTGCTGCACCCCCACAACACTCCCTACATGGCCGGATGGTGGCACCCTGCAAGCACGGTTATCACATTCATACCAGGCATTGCTAATGTCATGATTTGTAAAGGTATACCATGTTGAAACCACTGAATATTGGCAAAACCTAAGGACAAGACAGCCGCAGCCCAGTGGAAGTTGCATTTGTGTTATTCCAGCATGATATCAAGATCCTCTTTTGTGCACCTGAAAAATTACTGACAACTGAGATGTGGTATTACTACAGCGTTGATAACCTTAACGCAAGTGTTGTAAAAGCAGCTTCTGAAAGACACATACCGCCCTCCATCTTCCTTGCTCAGATACTATCAAAGGCAAATTACAAAATTGGTTAATCCAATTTTAAGGATTTTAGTTCATCTGCTGGAAATAGCCCATTGCATTTTTGCACCACTCCAGTGCCCTAATATGTTTTAGTGGAAAAAGCAAGTATACCCTTTGAGGGGGGTGTGACTTCTTAATTGCAAAATAAGTGCCTAAAGATATTTTATGAGAAAAGATGCAGGGGGGGAAAAAGTAAACAAACAAAAAACCCCACTAACCACTCCTCCATAAGCTTTCTGCCAGTCGTCTGCAGAGATTTATTTAGTTATTCCTCCTACATGAGGAATACTCCCACTTTCCTCTCTCTGTGTTACCTCCAACATGGAACCAGTTTCACATTTCTGGAGTTTGGAATTTTATCAGAGTAAATTCCATTCGAGCTCCATCTGCAAAGAGGGCTCCTCCTAACGAGGCCAGGTCTTCCCTCTCTGGGTGACACAGGTTCAGGAAGGGCTTCCTTAAGAAATTTCCCGGCAATGAAGAGCACAGACTGGCACTCTTGCACTGTGTTTATAATACTCCTGCCACTTTGCAATAGCTGAAAACGAAAAAGCAACCCCATTATCATGTGTAAGAACAAAACCTGCAACAGGGTATACAGAAGAGCCATCTGTTCCAACGGTGTCTAAAAATAAGTCAACTTTGAGGCAAGCAAACTCTGTGCTCCCACTTCAAACAGGTCCTAGAGCATCTTCTCCCCCCCGCCTGCACTCCCCAGGCGAAGGAGCTGCGTGCTCGCAGCCGGAACTCTGCAGATGGTTACCTTCATCTAGGCAGGACGCACGGCAGAGGCTCAGCGTGCCTCTGGACCACCGGCATCCCTGAGATCATTTCAGGGAGCTTCATCTGTGATGCACTTGGCCCGTCACCCACAGTCAGCCATTTCCCACCACCTCTGTGCAAACGTATGCTGCTGTACCGGCTGAGAAATGTCATCAAAATCTCGTTACAAGCCAACAGCATTCAACACCAATCTGCAGTGTTGGAGTTTTCATACAAAATATATGGTAAGAGAGAACAAGGACCTCCACGTCTGAGCACGACCAAATAGATCCACTGGTTACTACCCACCATCTCGGGCAGTTTGGATTAAGACAGCACCTTCAGTGACTATTCTCAGCCCCCATTTTTTAACACAGTGTTACAATTGGATAAGCATTTTACTAGGACTGAGCTGCAAAAATAATAAGCTTTTAGCTGCTTTAGCCTTTCAGATGTTTCAAATGCAAAGAACATTTGACATGCAGCTTCAAAGTTAATCTTGTTTTTTTAATCTTTGCTTTTAAATAGGAAAAATCAGTTTGTTGCTATATGGCTTTATTTATTTTTAATCAAGCATGTTTCATCCCTATAGCATGATTAATTAACAAAGTTAATTAGCAACTACAGCCAACCTGCAAGAAAACAAAATCTTCTCTGAGGATTTACAGAATTAAAACATGTTCATTGAGAAGTTCTCATGTTCGCTTTTGAAAAACCACCACATGATAAAAGGTTTACAAAAACGTTCTTTGAAAGCACAGTTTATGCTCTTAAGTTTGAATATTTGCATTATAAGTGGCAAAATTCCCAGCCAAGGACTTTGCAAAGAGATAATTAAAGGAGCCAAACAAGGATTCAATTATATCCTTTCCAGATGGAACCAAGCACACAAATATTCACTGTGTGGATGGAAGAAAGATATATTTCAAGTCTCAGTATCGCTAGTAGATATTGCAGTAGCTCATTCTAAAAAACAACAGTTTGAGGAAAGCCCATTTAGTCCAAGAAAAACATAAATGTGCTAAATAATCCTGCAAATTCTGAACTCTTCTTAAACCAAAATTCCTCCTTCACTCTCCTTCCCACCGGTTCAACTCATTCAATTACCAGACAAAAAACCTCTGTATCGTATGACAGTGACAGCTAACATGCACAGCTCATGGCTTCACTACAAAACTGCTAACTGAACTTCTCCAAATCCGTGGGGATAAAGGTAGTTAAATCGATGCAATCGCAAGCCCCCACCTATCACATAATTTGGAACAAACGCTGATACGGTTCCCGATCTGGAAACAGGCAACCCCAGATCAAACCACACAATGAAACCTACACTGGATGCATCACGACTCCCTTTGTCTTAGTTCTCCTTCTCTGTATTGCTATTTTACATTGGTACAAGACAAAAAATTCTAGCAGTGAACTTCAGCTTTCAGATTTTGCAATAAGATCTTCATTTATTTTTTAAAACCTCAGATTCAATAGCTCTTAGACACAGGATTTTGCTTCTCCACCTAACACAGAAATATACTAGGTAAAATAGTTTCTGGATGAGGTTATGAAATACACATTCCCATATAACGTGCTGAGTTTTATCTATTTGCCAAGTCAGCCGCACAGGACCAGGATCTAATTTTAGCAGTAAATAATAATTTTCCAATTTTAATGAAGAAAAATAGTTTCAGTGAAAAAAAGTTATAGTTTTGATGAAGAACACAATCAAAACTCAAAAAGAATGGAAAATGTTTTAGTAACATCATCCAAAACTTAATGCTTCAGTGAACCTTAATCTCCATAATCCATTGGGAAGACAACAGTTAGACCAAACCCTGACATTGTCCTTTCCTGTCTTGATCACACACAGCAGCCCCACAACCTGCCAGCGTGTATAGACAGGTCGTGCATTTTCAGCATTGACATATGAAGATTTTTAACTCTTCCCATTTCTTTTTTCCTAAGTAAATTATTACTTTCCTACCCAGGGAATCAATGAGGACAAAATTTAGTAGGCATGACAGCTCCGAAGTTACTCATTTGTTTCTCTACTTGCCTTTCTTTCATGAACAGGAAAGTTTTTCCTTCATGTTTCATCCTTCCTTGGAAGCTTTCACTCTGAAGTGACTTCATTTAGAAGTGGTCCATTCTGTTCTGCACCATAAAATGAAGCCCAGCTTTTCCTTTCATTTTGTAACTTTGACTGTCTGCAAAGCCAGAAAACAACCACTTGGCCTACTGAAAAATTCAAGCTTCGAAAATACACTTTTAACATTTGTTTTATTTTTGGTGATTGTGTCCAACCAGAGTGGCCAAGCCATACGCCAGCGAGTCCTTCTGTGCCTTTTGCAGCCTATTCTGGAGCAGAGAAATTCAAACCAAGGTTCCCACTCTACACTATTGCTGTGAGACTCAGAAGGTGAATACTTTGTTCATGCAGGGAAAAAGCAAACAGAAAAAGGACAGAGACTCAGAATCTGAATGTGCAAGGCATCCCTAACTGCTGTGCCTTGGAACCACTCCTTATTTATCATCTTCCAGAATGATTTAACTTTTTGTCCCCCTTCATCATCACTTATTGCCACGGCATTGTTTTTCAAACAAACCAGAAAAACTACCGCTAAAATCCATTAAACGTGGATTACACATAGTGTGGTGCTAACAACTGACCCAGGGGCAGGGTGTTAGTCCGTGCAAGCCCGGCTTCTTTTCAGCTCCCGGTTTTCTAGGGAGGTTTCCCATCCGAACGCTGACCAGGCTTGACCCCGTCGAGTAGATGAGATCTGACAAGGGAACAGCCGAGGGTGGAACGGCTGCGGTGAACTAATGCGCCTCTTTCAGCTCCTATTGCCATCGCAGTGGTCAGCGATGCTGCAGCCTTCCCTCCTCCTGAAGATCATGTCCAACGCAGCCGGTCGGCGCTTTACAGACCTCAGCGCCGTGCGCAGTTTGAAACTGGTCTTTCAGAGTCGTAGGGGTTTAACTAAATCTAGCAATAAAGGAGTCATCTCGCAAAGAAATGTTCACTGCCAATTTAAGGCTGATGACGTACAAGCTTTATTTAATTATTTTTACAATAATTGCGAGGACCGGAGTTACAGTAACAGAAGCACTAATGCTGTCAAGCAGAAGCAGAATAGATAGGATAGAGCCACCAGTAAGGCACAGGCTCCTATTTATTGCTAATGTATTTGTATTCATTTCTGAATAAAAGATAACCATAGAGAAAGCACCATTTACATGAAAATTCTCTTCTACGGGACATGATACTCCCAAATCCAGACAAGCAAAACAGGTCGTAACTTATTTAAATTGTATTTTCTTTGGGTGACACTAACATTAGGGGAAAAAAAACCCACCCAGGAATTAGAACTATAGTCTAAAATATATATCAGCAATCCCCAGGGGCTCCTCAACAGTTTCCAGTGGCTTTTCATGTATATGAAATCTGAATTAGAAGTTCAAAGAAGATGGTGTTGTTACTTTCCAGAAGCATCCAAACAAGACACCAACTACAAAAGAAATTCCACGGAAGAAGATGACGGGGTAACACAGGGCTGAGTCACGTCCCTGGTCAGAAAGGAGGCGGCGAAGAGAGGAACGTAGCGAGGGCAGAGCCTGCGTTATCGAAGCAAAAAGGTTGCCGTTGGCTAGGAAAGAGGGGCAGAGCCATGACAGAGAAATGGGAAGAGAAAAGGTTACCAGGAGTCCGTGGCAGATTATGATGGGATTGTTTTCATGACAAATTACTCTCTCGGCACCGGCTTGGCAGCCGAGGTCGGCTGGGCACTGGAGCACGGTGAGTCTGATCTCAGCACGTGCATGGGGACGGACAGCCATGCATTTTCAACAGGAGCATCTTCTCTCATTGGTAATCTTTATACCTTCAGTGACATTTATTGTTTTCAGCACTGAAATTATGGATGCAAGACTGCACACTTTAATGATTCGCTGGTATTTCAGACAAATACATGTATTTTTTAACATTGCGGGGGGAATCTCCTTCCACTTTTGGTGCTGACTCCACAATACCACCCACCTCTCAAATTCCCTATAAATTTTGGCCAACGGTATCAGACATAGTTGTGACATAGTCTAGACCCAAAGTTTAGAATATCATAGTTTTTTTTCTCTCAAGCTTTGAGATGGCTTTTAGCCTTGGTAATTCAGAAAAGCCAGCAGTGAATAGCACAGCTTTTTAAATAGAAACCTTTAAATAACGTTCATTAGTAATTGCTAAATGATCAGAATGGCAATAGAGCCACCAAGCCCCTCTTTCAGTTCCTTGACAAGACATGGAGACAGTACCAACCATCACAATCAATGCACTTTCTTGATTAAGAAAAAAAACAGGCCAGAAAAGCAATTCCTTCCCATGAGGCACTCATTCAGTTGCAGGATAAAAGATTAATGTTTGTATGACACAATGCCAAATCATCAGGGAAATTACGAATTATTCCAAGCAATCATTTTACAAATCTCCTGGAACATCTCACTTATGACCATTATTCACAAGATAAAGCATTTGGTTGCAATTTTTTTTCACATGTATTCCTCTGAAGCCTTTCTTTCGGGCTGAGATTCCAGGTGAAAGAAGAAAATAGGTGAGGAAAAGAAAGCTGATTTTTTTATATGAAACACAAAAAAAGAGCAAAAAAATTAACATTTTCCTAATCATTTCTAAAGTTAGTGGACAGTTGAGAGAGATACTTAAAGATGTATTTTAAAAATCAGCCCAATCACAAAACAGTAAACTGCAGCAGGCAAGGGAGTTACACCTGGCTATCATCAACTTTACTGTCACATCAAGTGTGAAACAAAAAACACCTAACTGCCAAGAAACACCAAGTAAACAGCACTACAGTACTGAACTCTGAAATACATCCGAAGTAGAGGTTTTCACATTATAAATTAAATAGTCCATGCATTATGTAAACCTTGCATTTATCAAAAAGCACAGTTAAGGTTTTAGCAGGGCCAAATTCTGCACAGATTTGCTCCCTGTTTAAACCTATTGGTTCAATATATCCCATAAACTATTGAAACACACTACTACAAATAAATGAGCACAGGATCTGTCCCACAAAATTTGTTATTAGAAGTGGTACATTAACCATAAACTTTATTGTCCCTGTTCTGCAATCCACACCATAAAATACCTAACGAAAGCAATCTGACAAATTCACACTCTTGTAGTTTAGAATTTCTTGACATAAGTGATTGATTTATCAATTTTAATGTTACATTAACAGTAATATTTGTATTTAATGCTGTATTATTTCTGCCAATAAACTGCAATCCAAGAAGCATACAGTGGGAATTTGTCTGATTAGGCAAGATGCCGAGTTCTCAAAGACTTATCATCATGGAAAACCTCAGTATTCAAACAGGAAAAAAAGAAGACAAGGACTAATAGAAGTTAGTGTGGAATATTAAATCAGTAAAAGAAACTTTAAGTTATAACATAGGTAGCTGTCGCATACCAATCCCCATCCTCTATGACAAGAATGACTGCTTGCTCTACTTTTCAGGTTCTGCTTTAAAGTATCTTATACAAATGAAAATGTCTGTTTAATGAAAGCCCTGAAATGTGCTAAAATGGTACAGAATTTTTTTCTGAGAACTCTTTCACAGTTTGCACTTCTCTAATTAAAAACAAAATAGCAGCCTTATCTCCTTTTTGACAGCATCCTCAGAGCCCCTAGAGCATTCTTACGACCTTCTCCAGTACAGGACAGTGTGGAAAGCAAATTTTACACCACCACCTTTCCCTTTGGGTACACTACTAATTCACCTGATCCTCCCGCAGTGGTATGCAGCCCAGGAGCTCCGCTTCCGTAAGTGGGACAATAAGAGAGCAAGGCAGGTTGCTAAAAACCTCCCTGTTTAGCTTGATAGTGCAGCTGGGTTCAATGTGGGTAATGTAAGAGGCACAAGGTCATTGCTACGTGACAGCTCGGCCCATGGGAGAAAGACAACAGTTTAAGCCACCACCTTTTACCCCCTCTTATTTCCAACACGCACAACTGCCACTCTTCATTTCACGTGCCCTCCAGATGCTTTTTTGGTCCTGATCCCCAAATACACCTGCTCTCATTGCTGGAAGTACAGAAGCTGGTGACACGTGGCCGTTCAGCGGAGCTGACACGGGGCTGGCAACGCATCAGCCGCCAACCCAAGGAAGATGCGGCTCAAGCAAATGCCACTTCCAAGAGAGTCAGATTTTGATTTCTGTGACTCAGTGGAATTGAAAGCAACAGCAGGGATGTGAATACAGCCGCTCTCTCTACATAGCCATCAAAAGATTGTTTTTTGAAAACACGTTCAAGAAAGACGAAATAGAGCAAGGACTAGAAAGAAAGCACTATGCGTAAGGGTTCTTTTCACATCTTACCTTTCTTCAGCACTTCTATTCTACTCTACTCCAGATTTAAAACCAGCCTACTGTTGTAGGTTGCTCACTGCATCACCATTAGGGAAAGTGTAGTCGTTTCTCATCAGTTTAATTACTCCTATCAGTATCTTTCAGCTCGTGAGTGTGTAAATTCTTACTTGGTGCTTTGCTGTTCAATTTTAAGCTGGGTCAAGCCACGCTCTAGACTAGATGGAGTCTCAGTTCTGTTTCTGGTTGGGGTATTCTGTACAGTCTGAATTACTAGAACCTCACAGCACACAGGTTTATACTATTTTTATTGCACTGTTTACTTGCATTGTTTGTTTGGTTTTTTTTTTAAAAAAAGAATTATTTGGAATCCAGAAGGTATCTCCTGATCTGTGAAGAATTCTCTGGATTGCGACCTGAACAGAATTATCTGTGAATCCTGAACCCCTTCAGCCATTTCTTTCAAAAGTGAATTCATTTTTTTCACTAAGCCTGGACTTAAGAAGACCTTGAAAAATGAAAACCAAAGGAAGAAACAAGCAAACAAGGCTTTCTTTTTGCAAAGAACTTGGAAGTTGAGCTAACAAATCCCCCAATCGCTGGTTGCTCATATGTATTTTTTCTCTGGAGATTTGTCACACAGAGATGATGTGCTGTGGAAATTCTTTTGAAAGGATATGCATTTCCCTGAAGGATTTTTAATGAGAATTTATTGCTCATGAAAGATTCAGGATTGGCAGCACTTCAGTCTTCAGTTAATGATCTTTGTTTATTAACATAAAATGCATCATGCTTACCAGGAGTCCAGCTTTCCCAACCAATGCATCAAAGCAAGAAAGAATTCTCACTCCTTCAGTTTTATCCCCCGAGGCTGTCTGAGAGGGTGCTAGCTGAAATTTACATGGTTGTCCTCTATGAAAATGAAGTTAGAACCCTTGTTTCACATTGGGGTGAAAATCATGGAAACATTTTTCCATAACCAAAATTATTCAGACATAAACCAACAGCAAGAAAGGGATACAGACTGCTATTACTTCTCATGGTGTCTCTTCCTCCCATGCAAACCTTTTACCACTATTGGAAGACCTTTGCTTAGTCCTAATCCTAATTGTTCTTAAATTCCATGGGTAACACTTGCAAAGGGCTAATTCCACATCCTGTCAGTAAATTACCACCTTCTGAAAGACAATGAATTTTCAAGAGAGTGATGAAGGCTATAGACAACCACGTCTGACAACCAGAGATCCCAGAAACACACCACTAAGCCATCTCGTGTATTTCTATGGAAATAAAAAGGCAGAAGGGCATTTCTTCAGAAAAAAAAAGACCAAATGCAGAACTGAAGAAAAATGGGGTGTCAGGCACAAAACCGAAATACATCGTTTTGGACATAAAGCCTAACACAATTTGGACACTTAGGCTCAACCTAACTCATAGATCCCACTGCTTTCTCACTAACTAGCTTTCCTTCTGCTCTGCCTGAGTGATACATCCACTTCTCGTTTGTTTGTGAGAATGTTTAGATTTTCCTTCCTGTTCCCTACAAAGCTTTTCAGTTTTGCTCTTACAATTCAAAGAAGATACCTGATTTTTCTTCATTACTGGTTGACCACTTACCTGTTTTCCACTCCTTTGTTCCCAGATCATCATAACACATTCCTGGTATTCTTTGTAATCTCTTTTTTGGAGGGGTGTTACACTGTGTGATGTGGTTTTACCCATCCAGAAAGCCCACAGCATGAGGACTTCCATTTTTCTTATCAGGTTGTGCTTACTATGCCTTTTCTCTCTCTTAGCTACATTTATTGCACACTCTAACCTTCCAGTTGTCACTCACGTCCTGTTCTACTCTAACATTAAAATACCTTGGAAAAATCATCCCTTTTTTTGTTGTTGTTGTTGCAGACAAGGAACAAAATTGAAGTGATTTTGTTCCCTTTCTCTCACTGGACTTCCCTCTCTCTTGAACTTTTTTTTTTTACGCAATTGTTCCATACTTAAGTATTCTGGCACAAATTACTAGCAAACCTGCAAAGACCTTCCACTCAAAAAGAAAACACCGAGAGAATCAAAGTTGTTCAGAAAGAGTCCTTTTCTTTACTGCTTAAATTGTTTTTTTTGCTGTTTCTTGGAATTTCACTTTGCACCCTCAAGAATAAGAATACTATTCTATTAAGACCCAGAAACATTGCTTAGCCAGGTGCACACATTTCTGATGGGGACTGTCTCCATTTTAAGGCCAGCGGCAGCTGGATGTGGAATCAGGCCCACGGAATAGCACTTTGTGCTGCAACCCATCCTTGCTTTCCTCTACCAACTCACCCAAGAGATAAGAGCATTTCCTCTCACATCATTTTACAGGAAATCAAAGAGACTGAACGGTGAGATGCCACATATATACACCTTTGGGTACAGCAGCCGAACAGCAGCACCGGTTTCCACGGGAATTACCTGCGCAGCCCTAAGTCTGAGAAATGGGCATTGGGATCAGAGAGCTCTAACAGGGACTACTTTGTACTTAAGAAGTCATCGGAATGGGCCAAAGTATATGCCAAACCAGTTTATCACATATACGTATATAAATACATATAAACATATAAATACATATATAAATACACATATACACATATAAATACACATATAAATACAAGGGAAAACCTCCAAATGTAA
This sequence comes from Chionis minor, assembly GCA_013398295.1. Lineage (NCBI taxonomy): Eukaryota > Metazoa > Chordata > Aves > Charadriiformes > Chionidae > Chionis > Chionis minor. The sequence continues at coordinate 1,017,665 of VZSF01002835.1, read as the reverse complement.
ACCACACAACTCCCATATTCTACTTCTAAATTTCCACGCTGTGACAGAGTGTATAGAAACAGGAGGCTGTGGGTGCCCAACAAGAAAAGGTAGCAAAGGGAGCAGAGTTAAAAACTAAATGAATGAATACAAGACAAATGATTATTATTTTTAAATATACTCTGAAGCAACAACCAATACGAGGGAGAAAAGGCTACTGAAATGACAGAAATATGGTTTACAGCATACAATTTAATAATTCATCAATACTGAGCATATATGCCAGAAGACATGCAATATTTGGCATGTTTACAACACTGCTAGGAAATCAGCTATTCGGTTTTACATGTGTATATCCACGATCTCTATTATTAAAAGCACTAGTGCATCAATCATTCAATAATTTGAATTTATACTGTTGCAGTGAAAATAAAATTAAACCAATTATGAAAATAATGTCAGAAATCCATCCACTTTTCATAATTTCTGAAAGCAAAAAGCATGTTTCACAGTTCAAAAGGACATTTGAGACAAACTCTGCCAAGACCACCTTCTGTAAAATTACCTGCATTCAGTAAAAATGTAGAATGGATGGTTTGTACTTCGAAGAGCAACAAGTCATTTAACAATGTGCAACAGTTGACTCTTGGGCCACCAAACAGCCACCAGCACAAACGTTTCACTCACAGCACACACTTAGCATCAATACAGACCCTGGAGGCGCCTTCCAATAGGACTCCCACCAAGGTGACAGATAAATTAAATGAAACAGTTATTTTTGAGAAGGTTTCTCAAATATCTACATACAATATATCAAAATATATTTGGTACCGATAGGCAATAATTGCCACTTAGTTTTCAGATTCATGTCCTGTTTATTGACTGCAGAGATTTGGAGAGAGAAGGGTAATTCAAACTTTTCTATAAATCCCTCTGAACTTCAGTAACCTACTAGCTTTCTGATGAGAAAAAAGGAGGAAAACTAGTAACAGGGGATTTTTATTTTTTTTTTTTTAAAGCGATACTGTAACAAATTTCCTTGGAAAAAGTTGTAAACTGCTTCTCTCAGTCCTTTCCCAGGCTAGGGAACATGTTTCAGTATGCCTTATACAAAATAATGTTCTCTAAACCACATCTCACTATGCCAGAAAGACAAAAAACAGGGTGTTGAAAATCACTTTGAAGTATCCTTCAGTAACCCAACACACAAATTCATATTCATGCAGCCTTACAGCAATAAAATCACTTCCATGCTAATGATATAATTGTTTCTTCTACCACTGTCTACAAAAGGAGACTAGATAAAGTCAAAGACAGTGGCCTCTGGCTGATTATGTGTTTTGACAAATTAGATGATTAACTGGAACCTCAAACTCAAGCTTTGTGGTCTCAGTAGACCTAAAAGAAGAGAAGACTTGCTTTTGAAAGGACACGGATCTACAGGGACCCCAGCCCAGACTGAGAAAGCCACTTGTACTGAACCAAACAGCGGCTGGCATACGCACAGGCTAATTTTATTATAAAAATTATAGTTGTCACTTTAAATAATGGACGCAGCATATGGTAATATATGCAAAATGCTTTCCAACATGTTCAAGTAGAGATGGAGAAACAAAGTTATCAATGACAGTTTTACCACATAATATACCAGTCTAACACTTAACAACACCAAAAATGAAATCCAGAGCACGTCAGAAATATTAGTGGAGCAATGACAGTATTTTTGTATTTATGAAGCCATTTAAATTCGCATATAGTCAAATCACAACCTCAGTGGCTGCCTAGGGACGAAACAGAGAAGACTGAACAGCAACGGGCACAAGGTCCACCTGTGTTACTCAAGTTGTTCTACTGAGCTCGGTTAAAAAATTTAGCTGAACTTGCTTCAGTACAATATGTTTAAAACCTGCTCTCTGCATATTAAATGAAAAAACATTCCCAGATGAAACCTGGGTACTGGCTATCTTTTCAGCTAGTACAGCTCAACAAAGCTGGGCCAGAACTGTTACTTAAAACTTTTCCAATCTGTGATGCAAGTGAAAATCCTGTTATTAAAAAGCATACTGCCATCATGTTACAAGTAAATACGATCTTAAAAAAACAGCTTTCTGTTTAAAACCTGAATCAGGGAAGTAAACACCTTCAAGAAATCTCAGACAAATTAAAGCCTCTTGGGGCATTTGAAATTATTTTACCCAAAGACATCAGCCAGATCTGCTTCATGAATGAGGCCAGCTTCTCAAAGCTCAAATAGCATTAACCTCCATAGAAGCTCAACTTTAGCAAACAAAACAAGTAATTTAAAAGACACGGGTGAATAAGGATTAAGGTGTGTTAGCGTTCAGGCATTTCCAAACATATTAAATGTAGATTAAGAAATACTTAAAATATTAACTGTCTGAAGTATTAAAATGGAAAGGTTTTCAGCAGTTCAAATGTCAACCAAATACTTCGGCAAATCTGCATTTCTCCAGTTTCCACAACAAATAACATGTTTTGAAACCAACTTGATGTTTGAGTAATGCTCCTTGCCATTTTTTAGAGCAGAAGGGTTCCAGTATTGTATCTGGGTAATGAACTGTGCTCTGAAGTGATTTCTGACAGTCATCACCACAGCCAGCTACATCACCTTTAGTAGGAAGCAAAATAAAAATCACACACAATGCTCACATAGCATCGCCACAAGTACTCCCTCATTTACAGAATCAGGAAAAAGACAGTTTCAAATCAAGGTATTGATTATTTCAAAATTTAATTTCCCAGTCAAAAGCTATACCAAGAAAATAATCCAGTAAAGGGCATTTGCCAATTAAGCAAGTGAGCCTAATACTTATTTTAAGTTACTTTGATATTAGAAATCACAAAGCTAGAACCACACTTCAAGTATTCATGTTAATAGAGTAGGAAGAAAACCATACTCTAAGTACCCAGTTAATAGAGTAGGAAGAAAAACAGCCATATATAAAATCGGTGATAAACTCTGTAGATAAATCTCTGGCATCACTACATGGCTATGCCTTTAGGTTAGGAGAGATCAAAACATCTGCCAGAAAATAAATATATAGGCATTTTGAATTTTTGGTGCTTAAACCCAAGTTACACATTTACTTTGAATTCAAAGGATAAGAATGAGGTTGCAGCGAGCACCTATTAGAACATTCACCACCAATGATTAGAATTTTCTTAGAGAAAGTCAGCAGAAGTAATCACCTCGAACCCAGGGTTCATTAGCAAAATTGTAAGAGTGACTCTTCTGAACAGTGTTTTACAAGACTGCAAAAAGAACTGAAAGTACTTTTATGTACAGAATACATGTTATTAATGGTCTAAGTTGCTATACAGGTGTTCAGAGCTTTTCTGAACTCAAGGGATCAATATGTAAGAGATGTCTGCCTTTACTTCCCTTTCTGAAAGTCCCCAAAGCTTCTCCTTTTTCATCATGCTGCAAGCACAAACATATTTTGATACGCTAAGATACTGACATGTTGAAATCTTTTTCTTAACAAGATACTGTCTTAATTAGTTTTGTCTGTCATTTGGAGGTTATCTAGAAGACATGTTAAGGATTTTTTTTACTGAAGCAGAAAAAACCCATATGGTTTTAGATTGCATATTATTTCTTACTATAAAACCAACAGCTCCTCATTACTGCACTTCCCATAAAAACAGTTTTTGTAGTTGATGCTGAACGCCGCTAACATCTAATCTCATGTGGAAATGAAATGCTAAGATTTTATTCTGCATAAAAACCCCACATCCCTTCCTTAAACATGGTGGGTGAGAAGGCAGGACCAAGACACAGAAGGTCTTGCTTTGCCCTGCTGCTGGCTCCGGCAATAAGGTACGACTTTGCATCAGCAGCTCTTCCACTCGCCTCCATCTACAAAGCCCTCACTCAGCTCACACATCCCAGTGTGGTAAGTGATTATACAAGTACTTGCTAAATTCAAAATTATTTTAGCTGGCATCTTCATGCTTTCTTTGCAATCTCAGATGTAGGAAAAGATAAACTCTCAAGGTAGAAGAGGTCTATCAACAGGTACTTTCCCCCAGTACTGTCTTGTGAAAACACCACCTATTTATAGACAGTAATTCTGTATGCACCTATAAAAACTATCGCTTTACTTAAAAACAAAAGCTTTCAATCTCTCAAAATTGCAAGTGACAGACAGAGAAACCTATTTATTTTCTACACAGGTATTGAATAATTTCCATTTTCCCCTATATACAGGTCATGTTTTATGAGGTTTCCCGAAGCCGTATTTTCTTTACAAACAATATCTTTTAGAACTGCAAGACTTATAGTAAACCAACATCTATCAACTTTCCCTTTATGAGGAAAACATTTCTAAGTAAATGCACACAAGCACCTCATAGCATCAAAGGTATCAATGGAGAAAATTATTTAGAAACACGAGAAGGTTATGCCCATCACACCGAGAAATAATTCAATATTTTAAACAGGCAGACAGATGGCTGGTTTCAGTCAGCCCATTTCCACTGGCATGTTTTAACCAGCGGAGTGACACCAGGCAAAGAACTACCCCATTTTTTTAAGAGATGGGCAGTGATGGAGCAGGATGGCTAGCGCTGGCCACCAGCAGGGTGTAGCCATTCCCTAAGGCTGGGGGTGGCAGGGCTCAGCGCCGCTCTGGGGGCCAGCGGGACCAGTGGGGCACTGCTGGAAGGCTCAGCAGGACCCGCCGGACATTCCTGCAGCCTCGGCCGTGCTCCTCCGGCCAGGCTCTCAACCACCCCCCGAGACCCAGCCGCCCCGCAGAGCCTGCCCCCCACAGCCCCCCTACACCAGTAGCCTCGTGTGTATAAAACCACTTTCAGTAGTGCCTAGCTGGCCAGCCAAAAATCAGAGAGGTAGAGTTTTACTAGAGAGGAAAGGGAAGAAGATTCTCTCTCAGCCCCTCCGGCCCTTCAGACTTTTAGCTTATTTGGCCTCTCGGCGGTAGGGACCTCCAGCCACCATCACGCTCTGGCCAGGGTTTTTCGTTTTTAGTTTGTAAATCTGCTCCTTCCTCAAAGGTCAGAGGATGTTCCCAGGAGTCCACTGGCCAGCCATCAAATGGCCGCACTGAAGGCCAATGCCAAGCTTTCACCTACTTTCACTACTTTCACCTACTTTCCACCTACTTTCAACCGTACCCCCAAAGGCCCAGCCTCTCTACGCTTGTATTTTCTTTCCTCCACATCCTCTCCTTCTCCAGTTCTCCAAAGCACACTGCTTTTTCACTAGTGTTTTTGCGGTGCTGAAACCAACGAGTTTTCAACAATTCTCATACATGTATTTTGGAGATGGTTCTTCTAAGCAAACTTGGTTTGACCCTGAAGTCAATGGTTATGGTCAAAGGCATCGAGTGAGGTCTGAGTCCTGTCCTAGACAGCACAGAAGAGGACAAACCTGGGGAGTGAGAGCTGCCATTAAGATCTCTGAAGAGGTTTGAGCTTGGTGGATGCTTGGGAGCACGGTAACAGCAGCTGGATCCATAACTACAGGGAGCAGACAGAGCCCCTTCCATTACTTTACATATAGAGAATGAGAAAAGGTGTCATAAATTTACACAAATGGCTCAAATATTATGATCTGAGTACTCAAATACTTACTTCCACCTCAGCAATTGACGGGAATTGTGCAGTTTGAGCTGGTAATACAACCACACGTTAATGACTCCCAGAACCAGCCCCAGCTTCCAAACGACATGCCCTGAAGCCTCATTGCAGAGCAAAATGAAGACATTAGCCATGCTAACCTCAAGAAATAATCTCATACTCAATGCTTGTTTTTGTACAACATACTGCCATAGTATTTACTGCCCTTTTTATGCTCTTCCATACGCAAAACGCACAGAAAGTTGTTTTTATTTTAAACTATTGGAAGTTCAAAAGCTTTTCTGACAGCTTGGGTTGGGTTTTTTTTTCCTTTCATTTTTAAAAGGAATTAAAAATCTAGATCACAACATCCAACATGAAGCAAAAGCGAAACTCGGTGCCAGGCTTGCTTATTCTCAGAAATAAAGTTGAGCAGTTTCAGGACCTCGTCTTTTGAGCGTAGATTGCATTCTAGCGTATCAGATGCTGCAGTAATGGGATTTTGTAAATCCGAAATGCATTCATACTGTGTACATAAAGAAATCTCTTGATGTTTCACTTAGTTTAATGCTCTTTTTCATCATATGTACCCACCCATGCCCCCCTGCTTTCAACAGCTAATAACCAATACATCTGATGAAAATTAATTGTCTTGACAGATTGCATGAAAACTATAAAGGTCCAAAGGAAAAATGCTGTGGCAGCATTTTCTTTCTCTGTAGGACAGTAGCTATGGAAACTATCTTTAGAGGCCAACTGGCCTTCATCCCAGTACAACACACAAAAAATCAAAAAATTTCACTGGGTTCGGCAGCGGCACCAGTCTTAATTGTCAACCGCTCCAATGTTGCCGCATGTTAGCTACAGCAAAATATTCACTGATTTTGTTGGGAGCAAATGACACTATATGCCACTATAGATCATGTTATCATATAATACGACATTATAGTACTATTACAGACTTAGACCATACAGAGCCTTATGAACTGTATTCATATTAATAATTATTATGATAAACTGTCACAAAGAACCTATAAAACACGTAGAACTAGACAGGTATCCAAAATATCAATTTGCAAAATATCCATTTTCTTACTAGAAAATATTTATTTCATTACTATGATAGAAACAATTTAGTCTTATCCTCAGGTAAATACTTGCAGCCAAAGAAGAAATCTCTAATCTTATTTAACTGTCACATTTCACTAAGTGAAACTCCTATCCTTTTGGAAGGGTTTTATCCCATACAGCTAGCCTGAACAAAAGCTGGGGTTTGTAATACAATCTGACAAAATCATCATTTTTCATGAATGCTGAGAGATTATGAAGGGGTTTTCCCTCAAAAGGTAAGACACAAATGAGCCAGAGGGCGACTATGGCAAATGCACGTGGCAACGTCCATTGACAACCACAGAAGAGTTCCTGTAGAACAGCAATCACAGGTCATTAATGAGGCTCTCAAACTTCCGAAGAAAGATGTCTTTCACCCAGAATGGTATTCAAAAAGTAGTGAAAGATTTCAGTCATTAAGAAACTTACCTATAACGAAGGAAGCCAGACTATACATGTACCTCAAGTATACATACATTTCCATCTTCGCAGATGGCATTTCACTTTGGTATTTTCCTCAACCGTACCATTTTCTGACACTGTGGCACTCTGACACCTTTCTGCAGTTTTTCTGGAAAACTCCTGCCCGGACCAGCAATTCTTATTTAATTGGCTAACGGGGACTCCCCAGGCAGAACACAATTATACAGATCAGATTTAAGTTCAATCAAGATCCAAATTCTCCCAGTGCCACATGACACAAGCTGGCTGCAGGGTCTACTGGGGGCTATGGACATACAACATCTTGAAGGATCTAGCTTGAAACACTGATGTTTTGAAGTGCACTACAAAAACCAAACATACCAAGTGTACCAAGAGAGGCACCAGGCTGGCTGGGAGCCGATTAGCCAGGTAACCACTCAGCATCTGCAAATCAATTATGGTTGCATTCAGAAAAGTCTATGCCTATTGGCAGAAAATAAGGAAGCAGCAAGGTGTGCGCCTAAAATACAGGATACCTATGAAACTTTAAAATTGAATTTAGCTCACAGGTAACAAGGACCATTATTCATGGATGTCTAGATCTCCATCCCACTGCTTCCACAGAAAAGTTATGTTTCATATCCTCCTTACCTCAAGAGGAACTGCTTACAGGAGCTCAGACACAGACAGGCTGGATTCGGAGCAAGCCCGTGTTGGTGTGGTTCCATTTTGCCCCGCGGAGATACACTTCTCTAAATCAACTATTACACTGGCCAACTCATTTTAAATTGAAGCCCAGCATACTATTTTCAGACCATGGAACCAATAAGAATTATTCTAAGTACCAAAGCAGGTCTAGATCCCATTCTTTGCTGCATTTTCTCTCACACAAATAACAATCAAATTACAACCCCTGCAGGTCCCTCATCAGGGTGGTACAGCCACCCCTTCGAGGTGGCCAGGGAGAGGAGCCATAGCTTCCCAGGGGCAGCCCTGGGGAAAGCCCACACAATATTTTCTGGCCACCCCAGCCTATCTCCTTGTAACCTTAGCCACGACCCTCACCAATATTTCAGGTGCTATATGATTTTCCACAGATGAAAGCTTCTTTCTCTTACTAGATGAAAGACCTTTCAGCTGTATTTATCAAAGATCCAGCAATGAATGTCCATTCCTTTATTTTAATACATTAGCACCGCGTCGAGCAGTTTTCTCTATAAAGCAGCGGATGTAGTCTCTCAGAAATACGTATTTAGTTGCACCACATATTAGACAGTCAAAGGAATAAATTAAGACTTCAATGCAGTCTTAATCCAAATTGTTTCACTGGTTGACTGCTTGTCTCGCCATATGGGAAAGGAGTTTCCACATTTCCTACCCAGACCTCACTGACTAGATATTTTGTCAAAAATGGGCAAGTTTTCTGAAGGCAGAGAGAAATTCACTACTGATCCAAATGGGAAAGAGGGTGCAGACACCCAGCTGTAGAGCTGTGATTTCATCCCGTCATGTGGGGGCTCTGCATTTGAAATAGTGGCTGGGGAGACCAGAGCGAAGAGGGCCATGCCGTGCTTAGGTCCCCTTGGTGCCATCAATAAATCCATGTCTGACTGGAACTACAGGTTATATTTTAGATCTAACCATAGTTCTCGTTAATTTACCTGTTACCTTTAAATAGATTTATCAGTTTAAGATTGCAGCAAAACACACCAGAACTATTTATTACACGCCTCGCACTGAGGTTTGATCCAGCTCCTAGTAAACAAACCAAGTATGTTTCAAACAACTTGGATCTGACTCAAAAATATGTAGTCCATGCTGCCACCATAAAAAAGAGGAGATAACAGAACTGAGAGGACAGACAATAGGGCTTATGTGCCAAAAGCCTGCCTTCTTTTCCTGTGTTAATCTTGTAAGAGACACCCATGACTGAAAACCTTGCCTTGCTTACCGTCCTTAAGACTCACAGCTACACCACTGCCGAGTGAAGATGTTAAGGATATTAATCCAGACTCTAATAATATTTATCTAAGTATTGCTATAAATATCTTTCTTAGAAAAGCCTCTACATGACAAGGGAGAGATAAACTCACACGCTGATACATCCCAACCTATCCAGCCTTCACCCTTGCACAAAACTGAAAATCAGCCCACAAAATGCACCATAAATACCCAGGCATGTTTTCATTGCTCTGTGAAATAAAAAGACCAGGGACCACTGCCGTCATTTCCTTTCTGTTAAGTGCACGCTACACCGATGAGCTACAGCATTAGCTTTAATCAAAAATATTTTTAACTAGCTATGAAAAATTTGATCTTTTCTTTGCTGCAAGTATCTCCACCCCAGAAAACAATCCCAGTAAAATAAAAGATTTCTAACATCTGTTAATACCACACTTGCTCTCCTCCAGTTTCACAACTTGGTTTCCAGCCTCACTGAAATACATGCTGTTGCAGATCCCAATATCTTTCTCCACTCCTGCCTTCACACTTCGTAACATCTGTATCATAAATCTCAAGACCTGACAGACAGTTCCACTGCAATTTTTTTTTATTCCTTTAGTTCTGACACCTTCCCAACACAGCTTTTCAAACTTCATAGAATATCCCTTTGCAGTTGAGTATTTTCTACCTTTGATTAATTCCCGCAAACCTGCAGTTCTCTTCCTGAACACAACTTCACCGTTTTCTTCCAAAAGGAAGTAAACCAAAATCCAACAATTTCTTCCTTTCAACCTGCCAAGATGGTGTGGATCTCCCAGTCCGTCCTCTCATCTATTCCCACTGCCTACCTTACCCTTCACTAGGATTTTGCCGCCCCTGATTCTTGTTCCTTGCCATGCAGGTAGGTCTTTTACAATCTTTCCTGGCTTCAAAAAACTGAGTCGTTCTTGGTCCTACTTCATTCTCTGGGATCACTGAATATGGTCCAGACTCCCACTCATCCTCGCCCTTTGTCACCCGTGTTTTCCCTGAAAAATACCAGAACCAACTTCTAGCTCCTCGTCGGGGAACCATGAAGCCCCACAAATCCTTGCTCAAATCACGAGCTCCTTTACATTGAGTCCGGAGCTGGAAACCTTTGGGTTTTGGGACGTTCTGGTTTTCACATAGGGAGTTTGGACAGAGGCAGTCCATGTTCACAAGGTAGGAGACACCAACATTTGTTAATAGTCTGATACGGATCTGTAAGAGACAATGCCAGCCATGGATAGTTGTAGCAGTTTTGAAGTAAGTCTTCAAACATCTGATCTTGTGAGAATGTCGGACTTTGAGAACAAATAGAGGTCTTGATTGCAAAAGAAATCTACTCCTGCTCTCTGACCAACGTCTCCTCATTTTTCCTTGTACTCTGCAGTCTACTTCTCCGATCATTTGCTTTCTTATGTACCTTGTGAGGTTTTTGGGCCACATGCTTTCTGACTGTACCTTAATCAACTAGATGCATTTGCACTGGTCATCTTATGTGCTGTGGGGTACTTCACAGGTGAAAAATGGTCTTGCATCAACATTTAAGTTCTTGAACACACCATTGATAAGCTTGTAGATTCCCTCCTGCAGTTGTGCACCAGGACAACAACCACTCCAGATGTAATGTAGACACAAGATCCCCAGCAGTTGACCTGACCTCCCGGTGCGTGCCCAGGACCAGCAGCTGGTGCAGCCTTTATGGCCAACTGGGAGACAAAGTGGAAGTGTGGTCCTGGACCCAGAAAGGATTACAGCAAATCATCAAGTTACTTACTTATTTGTGCCATGCTAATCAATAATACCGATGCATCTATTGAGTCCTTGGCTAGGCCTCCACTTCAATGCCAATGCAAATGTAAATATACTTCTTTTCACAAAAGAAAGCACTATTAAAGAAAAAAATCCAACCACAGCAGCATGCTACAATACTGTAATTACTTATTTTGTTTAGGTAACTCTGAAAATGATGACTGGATACTGATACTAACTTACTCTACAAGAGACAAGCTATAGCAGCAGTAGTAAAGGCAATGTTACACAGGAGCAAACCTGCAGTAAAACACACAGCAAATTGTTCCTACTTCACGAACAACAAATACCCACCGAAGGCTTAGATACCAGAGGCATCCCCAGCAGTCCCCTGGATTACCACATGTGCTATTTACATGAAAGAACTATTTTTATATGTAGTAAACCATTTGAAAGTTGGCGTGTCAGATTGCCATTAGCACCAACAGGAGTGATTAGGGCTCAATCTCATTTTCAGCAGCCACCAGGAATCACTTTACTGCAGAAGTCAAGAAGGCCAAGACGTTCCTCCACATCTCGAGTATGGCTCAGTTGGTAGGTTTGCACTTCATCCAAAGTCAACCAAAAGATGTATTTATGGCACTGGCTTGGGCCTACGCTCACCACTACAGCATTTTACACAGTTATGTTTTTATTAAGGATAGGGCTGTCCTTCAGGATGAAGTAAGTCAGCACGGTCATAATTTTACAAACTTCAAGTTGTCTTTTATACCTGAGACTAGGAACATAGGCTGGAACGCAGAGATACATGGTGGGCACGGAGAAGAGGTACACAAGCAATTAATTCAAAGAAGGAGAAAAGGAAGGACAGAGCAAAAAAGTTCTGTAAAGGTCAACTTCTGTTGCCACAGAAATGAGTGTGCTTAAGGCAATGAAACCTGGAATTATTCTAAAAGCTTAAAGCATATAGCCCATCTTCAGAAAAAAAGAACTGCTGAGAATAAGGAAGTGGTACACTCAGTCACAAGTAATTTATTACCAGCAAATATACAATGGGATAAAATTTTAGCTTCCTGTAGTGGCTTAGACCAACAACATGGGCAAAATCTTGGCACAGGGAAGCAGTGAAAAGTCTAAAGGATTCAAGTGAACATAATGAGAGAGCAGCTGCATTGTCTATTTAGAACAACACAGGCCACCAGGAGCCAAGAGTCTATTTAAAGGGATTTATACACAATGCAAGGAAAGTTATTAGAAGATGGAACAAAGATGTACATGGAAAGCAACTGGTAAATGTTTGGCTCAGACACTCAGAACCACATGGATTTAAGTGAAATCCTAAGGAGAGAGATGGGGAAAAGAAAAATGTTTCTTTTTGTTCTTTCACAGCACACAGCCATGTTGAAAACTTTGCTTCTGTGATATATCAAACTTTTTTCCCACGTCTTGGTTTTTCCTTCCTGATCTTACTTGCATTCTGATTATTCTGAGGAATAATTTATGTTTCAGATGTGAACTGTCAGTGCACACACCACAGCAAAAGAGGTAGAAGTACTTGACTCTCCTTTACAAGCCATTAATTTCTGTATTTTAAAGATTTTCTCCTTCTTAAAAAAAACCACAAAACAACTTCCCATTTTCATTTCAAGAGATCAGTATAGAAGAAAAAATTAATTTTCAAAGAACTAGAGAACTCCAAGGTCTCTGACTTTTAGAAGAATTTTGCAGATATGAGTCTTGCTGGCAGAACACCCAGTCTTTCTCCTAATGTTTAAATCATTTGAATATATTTTTAAACAGAAAAGAAAGAAATTGTCTGATCATTTTTCTTATTTCACCCACATCAGCTTGGGTCTATAGCCATCACCTAATATCCTAATACTCTTAATTCTTTGGTCATTCCTAGGAGTTTCCATTACACAATGTAAATTAGATCTAAATATCAAAGAGTTAGAAACAATAAACAGAATTTTGCTGGATTAATCCCTCCAGACCTTCTTCAGAGTGAAAGCATAAATACAAAACCTGCCAGGCTTCTGGTTGATGTTTTCACATGAATGTTATTAAAATGACCTTTTCAGCATCTGATTTCTGACCAGTGGCAATTCTGCGTTAATGCTCCGACAACCTCAGCTTCATCACAGGGCAGTTTCAGGTGGAAAAAGTGGCCTCAAACCTCCATGGAAACATAAGCCAAAAGCAGAAACACAATTCCCGTTGCTTAAATACCAGTCCCAAGCCAGCCCCATCACACTATGCAATTACATTTTAACCAAGTAACCAAAGAAATAGCAGCTACCTACTGTAATTCACAAGAATAGGAGAAAAGCAAAGGGGGTTTGGGTTGGTTTGGGTTTTTTTTGTCCAGCACCTCTTTGCAAGCTTTAATACTATCAACTCAACCACAGACATGCTTAACTTGCGACCCAGAGCAGCCTATCTATTCCAACCCCGTAACTCTAAGGCCAAGCAGGTGTCTAACTGGTTGCAAAATCAGGGTCGTAAATGGAGAATTAATCAGTGTGAGAAGTGGATTTACGCACAACACCTGGCTGCTGCTGAGCTTATCTGTGTAGGGATTTACCTGGTGGAGTCGAGCAGTGGTGTAGCAGTAACGCTCTACTACAGTTGTAACCAACCCTACAGAGCATGGAAGTGGAGAAGTTCACCATTAATAATTACTACAGAAAAGGAGGTTCTTTGCTTAAGAAAGAAGGCAGCACCAAACACCTGTGAGGGTAGTACCACACTCCAGCAAGAAATCTTGTCAGTAAGTGTGTGCTACATGCAATTAGCAGCAAAGATGGCAATCGGAAAAAGCTGAAGCGAGAATAACTTTCCTAGGAAATTCTCTAAAAACACCAAGGTACGAAGAGACCTGACTGAAAAAGCCAAAAAGTACAACATATAATAGGATATAATAGCTAAAGGATATAGCGTTCCTGTCCACAATATTCAGTGAAAGAGGAAAATACGCAAGAGACCATCGAAACCATCCTGAAGTTTTGATCTTTTCCATTTTTCCGTCAGAGCATCGGAGCTCCGCACTGAACTTCCAATTCATCCTTAATGACCAGCACACCACCGCGCTGGGGGGGATGCACCATATGGCTCACTTTAGCCACGTAAATTGTACGCTGTGACATGAATGAAACTGCTCCACGTAGACAGTCAATCACCAGTTTCCAGGATTTGGCGGAATGGGGATTACAGCGCACACTGGAGCCACTCCGGGAACAAGCAGGGCTTCAGAGAGTGGCAGCACAAAGTCAGGCTCAGGCTTCTGTCCTGCACCTCCCAAATCTGCTGGGTCATAACAACTTCTGGGAGCACTTTAACCTGGATGACTCAATTTTATTTGAGTATTTTAACACAACGGCAATCTAATAATGGACTTTTTCATACTGTTTTCCTGCACAGCATAGTAATTTTCAAGTTTTAAAAGGAACATGTAAATCTACAACAGCAGGGACTTCATGACATTTTTATTCTTGCTACTGGCAAGCCTCGTCTAATGCCAGTGACATTAATCCCAGTGTTCTCTGGCAAAAGGAACTAAGTCTTGGTAAATGCAACTAAGAGTACCGGTCGCTTCATCCTGAAAGGGAATTCTGTCTTTAGCTTACATGGTTTGTTTCCTCTTTCAACTACAAATGGGAAAACATTTTCAGCATTCATGGCAAAAAAAGTATTTTTGGTTCATGACCAATGACCAGCATCAAAATCCACAGAAAAAAATTCCTTAGCGTTCTGATTACTGCCTAGTTATTCCCCAACCACATTTAAAAATCTAGGCTGCCCATTCCAGCATTTCAGTGCAATTTTTACTGACCTACTAACCTGTAACTCTGGGAAGCCTGGAGCTAAGAATGCAATAATGGCCAGCAAATACGAGTCTCCAAACAGAGTGTAATAACCTTAAGTAAACTACTGCCAAGCAAAAGTCCTGCAGATCAAACAGTTCCCACGAAGCCTGATGCTATTAACTAGCAAAAAAGTCCCATGATATCTCCATAGTCATGCACAATAACAGAGCCCTGCGCTTCTGTTTACTTACATAGCTTATCTGCCATCCAGTAATGTACACAGGCCATCCCTCCCGTGGAAATCGCTCGCCTATTTAATGGTACTCCACTTGTTAAAAACTTTGCTAGCTTCCTCACGATAAACAAGGGGGTCATCCAGAATATCAGTTTTTCAGGGACGTAAAAATATACAGTGGATGTTCAGAAACCGTTTCAGTTCGGGAGTCAATTTTGTATCATTATGCGGGGCAAAGAAGTGGGTGAAGTTAGCAACAACGTGGGATGGATGCGGCTCCGTTTCCTTCCGGAAGGAAAACGCAAGGCCCAGTCAGAGTTATTCCACCTTATTTCAGTCATTTTCTGGGTAAACCCACCCCAGCAGACGGACAGAGGATCCAGCCCCCCGCCAAAGCCACCAGGAGGGACGGCGGGGCAGCAGCGGCTCACTTAGCGCCCCGCATTTACTTTACCCCCCTTGCTTTGTGTGTTTTTAACTCGAACTCATCCCAAAAAAAGATGTCNCCAAAAAAAAGTTGTCTTTCCCCCCCGCCGCACCTCTCCCCTCAGCACAGCCTCCTCCCGGGGATGCGCGCACCGCGGGGGCGTCGCTCTTTAAACAAACGGGGATAAAAGAAAACAATAATCATAATCATAATAAGGAGTACGGCTCGGATGGCGCTGCCGGAGTCGCAGCACAAGAGGAAAATCGGCTGCCTCAGAAGCAACAGGGCTGGAGGGCGGGCGCCGCCGGTCTCCCTCCCTGCGGAGCGGGGCGAAAAGAGGCAAACCCCGCGCACTGCCCTTCTCCCCCTCAGCCCGGGGGTGGGGGCAGCCCCCGCGGCGGGGCCGGGCCGGGCTGGCCCCGGGGCGGTGCGGGGG
>VZSF01002835.1:850253-1001274 GCA_013398295.1 Chionis minor | reverse complement strand
GGGGCAGCCCGGGGCGGGGGGGCCCTGCCGGGCCCGGGGCAGCCACACGGAGGGGGAGGGCTTCAGGTGGGTGGGGAGGCGCGGCACATGCCATAAACCCTCGTGTTTTATGGAAAAACGGGTCCTCGAGAATCACCGAAACCTTCCTCATTGGGTGGGCAAAAAATGGCAAGTCAAAAAAATGTCCCGCTTCCAGTAGATCCCATCGGTGTTATTTTTGGATGCGATCACATCATTTCTAGACACGCTACATCTCAGTCAACCCAAGCATAGAGCGAGCAAGAGCTCAGGCAGAATCGTCTGGTTTCATTAGAGAAGGTGTGAGATAGAGGTCTTGGAAAAAACCAAGCGAGGAAACCTGGGATGATGGGAAGGAGAGAGGTGGATACGCTGGAGTGGAGAAGCTGCAGGGAACACGGCGCGCAGAGTAAACCCCCTTGTGCTGAGGCAAGAATTAAAGGGTAGAGTAGAGCTGCATCCAAGAATCAGGGACGAGAAGAAATGCTGGAGAAAAAGCGCTTCAAAAATTACGGTGGCAGGAGTTTTTCCGGATTTTGAATTTTGAGGCTTCTGAGCAGAGGAGCGCCACGCTCTCGAGAATGAAGAAATCATTGGAATTAAATATACCACCGGAATTACGACTCAGATTTGATTTAACAGATTGGCTGCAGCTGGAGACAGCGCGTTGCGCAGAAGGAGCCTCCTGTGGTGGCACAGAGAACAGTCTTTGCAGCCAACCGTGCGACTGTGGTGTCTTAGATAAACCCCTCGCCAGGTTTGTTAATGCAGATTTTCTTCCAGGTTGGGAATTCCTTTTTCCAGCATGGAATGTGAACCTCCAAAATTACTTGAATCTGTCAAATTTAAAATGTCCTTTCCAGGACAGCAGCTTACAGAGGCACCAGCGGCTCTGCTGATGAGATACAACGGTTCAGTTTTCTGTGGGCTGATGTAGAGTCCTGGGCTAGTCAAAGCCCTTGGGTTTAATTCAGTGTAATTTGGTGAAGGATAAGGCCTACGCTACACTGCGAATCAGAATAGATGATATAGTCATGTCCTTAGATACTACAAAACTCTGCTAAAGAAAGCTGCAAAGAAGCATGAGAAGGGAACTAGGCAGAATGGCAGGTGCAAGGTCAGTCTCCAAATCCAGCAGAATTTGAGGCTCCAAATGGATCCTAATTCTGCCTTAAAACAGGGCTGTCATGGTTTAAACCATGAGTCTGCATGAGTCCCATAGTACTGAAGTACACCTCTGCTGACGGGTTTAATTGCTTTGCTGTGGACAGAAACACCCTGAACAACTCTCCTAAGAGCTAATTTTAATTACTGTGTTTAAAATATATTAATTTTCTGTTCAAATAAAAATAAAAGCATCCCAAAGTAATCACATTATAATGCCTGTTATTTGCACAGTCAACCTGAATCACCTATCCAGCTTCCTTTATAATTAGTGATTGAAACTGCAAAGGCTGCATGGTTTTTGAGGCTTGGTAACATACGCGTGGCTGTGCCAGATCTGCCCAAAAGGCCTGTGTAGCTCAGTATCATTTGCTCTTCAGTGTCAAAACCCAATATCCAGGGAAAGATACAACACTGCTCCACTTTCCAGCCACCTGGGAGCTCAGGGGCACCCTGGGCCGAGCTTGCCCTCGCTGCATTTCGGCTGTCTCACTGGATCTCTTCCATGACTCTGCCCAGTTTCCCACTGAACCCATGTATGCTTTTAGAAGTCTATGGAGGAACTCTGAGCATTGCTTATATGAAAAATCTCTTCCTTTAATTTGTTTTTCCATGTGCCACCTGTTAGTTTCATCCGATACCCCGTATTTCTTGCGCTGAAGGAAGCGGTGGACAGTGTGCTCCTCCCCATGCGACTCGAAGTTTTTAGCTCTGTCCTTTCCCTGCCTAAGGTACTGCTTTTTCACACTCAAGAGTCCTAGTTGTTCCATAAATGGAAAATGTCTCGTGCTTCTGATCACCCTTTTCTGCCCTCCTCTGAACTTTGACAGTTTTGGGGCAGCTTTTCAGAAGCGGGGAACCAGAACTGCAGCTGGTATGCAAGGTGCAGTAAAATCACCAGCATAAGTATGATCCCTTTCTAGGTGTGGTCCTGCAGATCTTAAAATACCTTTCTGCTCTGGTCAACAATCTGTTGATGTCTGTAAATTACTGCAGAGAAAGCTTCTATTTAAAGACCACATCTATCTTTCCACAGTTCTCCTTTTGCGAATTCCTAGTGAAATCGTGGAATGATTTCACCAGATATGCCAGGTTAACCAGGACTATAGGAATGAAAAAGAAATATTGCGAGTTCTTTAATTATTTTCAGGCTGAGCTTACATCCACTGAAATCAAAAGCAATGGAACTGGCCTCCTGCTCTCTAACTAGAAGTGATTTAGAATTATAAAGAAACAGTATTTATCTACAATTAAAAGCTATAATTACAACCTGAAAGTGTTTTTATGCATATTGAGCTGTACTGTTCCTGACAGCTGAGATACTGTTCTTCTTTGTCTCTTTAAGATTAATAGTATCTCAGTTTCATACACAGCAATAAGTACATGTTCCAAATCATTAATTATTTCTTGTCCCTAGGCTTGTGCAATTTTATCTAGCACAGAAATTTACAAGATAATACACTAGCCTTCAAACAAAATTCTATACTTTGGTTACCATTGCTTTAGAGTGATACGAAACAGCAATGCTCATACTTTGAAACACTAAAATGAAGTAGATGGTAGCAGTAGCTTGATACATTAATGGTAGCCTTAGTTTTAAATATAGAAACCTAACAGCTGGCACTGACAAATGCAATAATTGCCCTGTGTAGGGATTTTGTCATTTTCTCAGAGACATCATCTACTTGTTGAAGGGACAGATGCTTCTTCAACTGCCTTCCAGTTCTTGACTAGCGTAATGTACGTGTGGAGCTGACGTACCTCTGCTCACTGTTGCATTCTGCAGCTCTTTCAAATGGGAGACGCTCGCTCTTGGGAAAGAACAGGTATGTTGACAGGTTGGAAGTGACCAATTTGCACAGCAATCAATAATGCCAAAATAACCATGTAATCTTCAAGAGGGTCGGTGCTTCAGGGGGAAACATCATACGTAAAAATCTGGGGGGAAGTAACCTCCAGAAATGTACAGTTTAACTCACTTCCTGTCCTTTTTCCATAGTGATTTATTTACTTAGGACTGAAGCTATGTATAGGTGATGTAATACTAGATTTTCAGATAGCCTGCCTAAAGGTTACTAGCACTTAACACTACCAGTGTTCCAAAACTCTATTAAACACGAGCAGGGTAGAAATCGCGTGCACTGACGTCATTTATAGAAACAGTTGCTCTTTCAGCTTGACACAGGACGCTGTTCAGTGAGACCTGAGGCAGCGCTGCCCTTTTGGGGACTTCAATTCAAGTATGGGGACGATTGCCTGTGCATCTGGGAAAGCTGCCAGGCCAGGCTCTCACACAAAAAGCTGTGCAATAGAAGCTGGCGGGGACATTCACTGAGCACCCTGCGCCGGCACAAAAAATCACAGTTCGGTCGCTCAAGGAGAGGTTCCAGAACAAGCCAGTCCCCAATAACCGTGTTAGTATTTCCCAGTGCAGACTGGTAAGCAGGACTACAGGAAGACCCACGGTCTGGCTGCTGCCTTGTGCTGACATCTGTTACCTTCAGCTCCTGCTGCTGATGGTTACGTTCAGCCTAAAAAATAAACTATAAAAGTTTCCTCTTGATCTCAATGGAAATTTAGAATTCTGGCCCTTCATGGGAATTCTGGGTATCTTTTGAATTGGCTGAAGAAAGGGACAAGTGGTGCCATTTGCACATTTCCACATTGCAGAACGGACGTGAAAGGAAATCCTGACATGCCTGTCGCTGGGAGAAGGACAGCATTTGGCCATTTTTTCAAGCATTTATAATAGTGTTATTAGAGAAAAGGATAAGAGGGATTGAGAGTGCTTACAGCTTTTGATCTGTGTTTCTGGACCAATCTCTCCCAGGACTCTGCAGGAAGATAGGTACTTCCTTTGCATTTGATCTCTCTTCCCCAACCGGGAAGAGTGGAAGACCATAAAAATACAGGAAGCCTTAGAAGAACCACACCGTACGCACTTGTTTCTCTCAAAAGGGTTTAAGAGGCTCTCGACTCGCCTGGTAGAGGGCTAAGAATCTGCTGAATGAAAATCAATATTGGATTTATTACAGCAGCATCCGGAACTGAACTGGGAAGAGTCTGAGAGGTAGCATCAAACTAGCATCAAACCTCCTCAAGTACTGGGCAGTACAAGCACATGCCTGTTCTGGCACCACGTGGAAGCAGACAGGCTTATCCCTCTGCTGTCTTTAAAGGTGCTACATAAATAACAGCAAACTAAATAGCCTGCAAAAGCTGGTATCTCCTTACAGCTAAGCATTTGCTGGAGATTAATCTAGCATTTTTATTTTTGGCTTATTTAAGTTACACTTTCTAGACTCTGCTTAGCTAATCAGGTGGTAATAAAACTAAGAGGTCTGTATTTTGCAAGCTTGTATTCATTTTTGAAAATCTCTGGGGAATAGCTACATAAGCAAGAGTTTGCAAATTCTGAGCTATGCTGATTTAAGTAGGAAAAAAATACGCTCAGGTCTTTTAATATCTGATGAATGCTGCCTTATATTTGAAACCTTGTCCCTAGTGGAACCCATTACAATAATGTTTATACAGGTTTATGCTATAAATGCATGATATTTTCCTTACAGCAGAATATGTTGGCATTTATTCCTGATTTAAAAAAAAAAAAGTGCGAATGGGCCACATCCCAGAATACGGGTTGCTATAGACATAATTATGCCCTTTTATTAATGAATAAAGCAATGGAACATATAATCTGTTAACATAGAAAAGGGTTTCATACAGCAGGCAGAATTGATAGGAAACGCACCCTGGATCTCCTGCAACCTGTGTAAACAGGAAGCCAGCCAAATCCTACAGAATTAAAGGAAACTTTCGGAAAGCTGTGAAGTACCTCCCCAAGCTCTTCCAGCCTGATGACAGCCAGCGTTAGAGCTGAACAGGAGATCAGGTGAGCCTCCTGGACGAGGTTGGCTGCAGATCTAAACTTGTGTGGAACCACGCTCCCGCACATCTGGATCTTCAGCTGCCAAGCGCACACAACGCCTGGAGAGCCGTGCTGACTGTCGCGATAGAAAGCGGGAAGATGACAGTGATGGATCGGCACACACTTAACTTTAAATAGCAGGAAGAGATGATGTCACAGCAGTATTTTGGTTGCCAAGTATCCTGCTTTCAACTCAAGAGGTATTTGTCCTGTAAGAGGCCCAGCCGATGTCACAGGTATCTACATCCATGGCGTTTTCTATATTAAAAACATTTGCACCAGCAGAGCAACATCAATATACTTTAAAACAAATTGTTTCAAGAGAACAGAGTAGAGCCCTTCTCTCCTCCCTTTCCCAGTATCATTTTCCTAATGGAGATCATTTACGTGGCCTTTATACTGCGTGGCAACAAGGGCCAAGGACAGGAGTTGGAGGGGACACTTCCAAAGACAAGTCTCCTTTTCCATGCCTCATCACGCTATGAACCATAGACACAAGAAAATGCTCTTCCGTCACAGAGCACAGAATAAGATTGTCACCAAGCCTGCTTTAAGCCGTAAAACCTTTTAAAGATTCAAGCAGTGATGTGGGAACTTCATCCCCCAGATAGGAGTGAACAGGCTGCCAACACGCAGTGCTGTGACATGAGAAATACAACCTTATTATTGAGACACTGAAGTGGAACACAGAAAAACTCTGGCTTAGACACAGATCTCTTGTATAAGCTCCATTACTTAGGATATTCACAACTTTATTTTTCTCTGTAAAAAGGGAATTATGTTATTTCTTGTTTCATCCTTGGGGCTGAGGAGATGAAAAACGTTTCTCACTTTGTGTATAGACTGGAACAATGAGGCCCTGTTCTCGCTTGGGGTCTTAAAGTCTTGCTTTAATGTAATTTAGAAAAAATAAAAAAATGGTTGAGCATTACAGAATGAAATAGTAACGCTAAACTTGATTATTTAACTTCTCTGTCACAAGTGAACCTGATTTATAGGGAAAGGTGCTAACCCGAATTGCATGACTTCATATACATTTTCTCGCTGGCCTCTTCTACATCTGCCATCAGCACTGCCCTGTTTGTAGGCTTTATTACTGAAACAGATCAGTGACGTACCAGTCCTTTAAAAATAACAAATTCATAAATTCTCCACTGCTCCTTCCTTAAACCCACCACTCCATCTGAACCCCCGTCTCACAGCCTGTGTCTGAGCACGACTCATTTCTATAATACATTTCATCATCCTGTTTTTATAAGACCCCCAAATTCTTATTTGTTGCCTTGATGTAAATCCATGGGTTTTCCTCTGCTGAATAGGAAACAGAGGCTCCGTGCAAAGATAGGCTTGTTCAGCCTTAGAGAAGACTTCAGGGCAATGTCACTGTTACTCATAGGAATTATTCTTTGCTCTGTGATTAATTCCAATAAAATCATCAGAATTATCGGAGGAGTAAAACACAATTGAACGTAAATGAGTGTGGCTGTGCCTAGATATTAGTGGAAGACTAAATTCAACCCCAAATAATAAAAAGAGACTACAGACAAGTTTCCCTTTGGAAATGTTTGATTTTTTTAAACAGGACTAGGTGATCTCTGAGCAACGACCACAGAAAATTGCGTAGTCCTTTCTTGGAGATTGTTATGTTGATCTGTTACTTGGTTTGGTATCTGAAAACCGGAGTGCCATTTCAGGACAAGAGGAAATGGCCTCGAGTTGTGCCAGGGGAGGTTTAGGCTGGATATTAGGAAAAACTTCTTTACCGAAAGGGTTATCAGGCATTGGAACAGGCTGCCCAGGGAGGTGGTGGAATCGCCGTCCCTGGAGGTATTTAAAAGACGGGTAGACGTGGTGCTGAGGGACATGGTTTAGGGGTGGTTTTGGTCGTGTAGGTTATGGTTGGACTCGATAATCTTGAAGGTCTCTTCTAACCCAAGTGATTCTGTGATTCTGTGATTCAGATGAGTAGGAGGTCTGGTGTCTCCCTGCACGGCCGGTCCTTTCGGCTGGGCCCATGTTTCCCCGATGCGGTGACACAGCGGTTGTGCCCGGTGCCCACACCCAGGTCTGCACTTCAGAAGACACAGACAAAAAACCTGCCCTACGCACTTTTAGCTTCAGAAAAAATCGGCTCAAAGCATATTTTTTTCCTAACCCTAAACAGCCACTAAAGTAATATGTGTATCTGCATACACAAAAGAGTTTGTTCGTATAAAAAATCTAAACCAAACAGAGAACCACGCCAAGATTATACATTTCGTTTCCCGGCATACAAATGAGGATCTAATTTACTCTGGGCTGTTCATGCATTTTGCTTTTAACAAACATCCATATGTCAAATAGACCTTCCACATACTTCCCTGCTGGAGTTTTTTTTTTCCTTTCAACTTGGTAGGGAACATTTGTGATCCTTATTCTACCAAATATATCTGAAGAATGTATTTTGCTCAAGGCTTTCTATTTTTTAATTTAAGAGAAACAAATCAATTCATGGCTCTGGCAATCTCGCTATTATGACAAGCATACATCTGTGCAAAAATACCCCAATCCCTAATTAATGTTATTAACATTTTAAAATTTAAATTGGTTCATTTATTTAATTTTATGAACAGGACCATACAAAGTTACTTTTTAAAGAACTCTCTTCCATCTTTTGTCTGCAGTTTTAATATCTGTGTAGTTTTGCATAGATATGGAGATATTTGCTGTATATCAAAATTATTTTATATTCAGAGGGTTCCAAATCCTTTATGTAATGACTTCAGTAACCGTGGCTTGACACCACTCCTGACTCCTGCAGCACTGGTGGCCAGTGTTAATGGGAGTTTTCTCCCATTAAAGGAAACAGGCTGAGAGTCATATTCTTTAAAATTAATACTTGTTATGAATGTATAATGCCAAAATCATCCCAGGTCACATTTCTCATACACTACAGCACATGAAATTGAGCTTAATTTTAAGCCAGCTTAGTGAATACTCCACAAAAATATGCCCAGTCAGAGTTAAAATGACTCACTGCTGAAGGAGATTTACTTACTGATCAGGTAAAGAGTTGCACATAAAAGGACTATCAATCAACCTCAATCAGTTGAGGTCAGTCATTTTATATGACTAATTAGTGGAACCGATAAATTTGGAACAACTGTAAACTTCTGTAAGATGCCTATTTTACTTTTTATTTGTTTAAAAGGCAGGGATTTGATTTGAACTTTGGGATAAATTATACTCAGAGATGTACTTCTTTCCTGCAACTGCAACAAGTGCTCTAGCGGCTATCCAGTCTTTTCCCTTGGTCACAAGTTTAGAATATTATAGCGGACTTAGGTCGTATATAAGGTTCATTTGTAACCTTTAACCTATTCTCTCCTACTTTTCTGTGATCCTATGAAAAATATGGTTCATAAGGCAAACAGTAAAACACTTGCTGTTCTATATACTCATTATTCACATTATGCTCATCCAGTTCCGTCATGGAAAAGTATCTTTAACAAGTGTGGTGGGAGATAGGCATTGTGCCGGGGAGTCAAAGGAAGCGAGTGGCTTCCATTCACAGATAATACAATGGCGGTGCTTTTTGTGGCCTGTAACTACATCTGCACTGCT
Source organism: Chionis minor (assembly GCA_013398295.1). Lineage (NCBI taxonomy): Eukaryota > Metazoa > Chordata > Aves > Charadriiformes > Chionidae > Chionis > Chionis minor. The sequence continues at coordinate 992,561 of VZSF01002835.1, read as the reverse complement.
CACTGAACCATCCAAATTTACACTCAGCTAAAGAAAAGCACATTTGGCCAAAAATCAGATACATTTTTAATTGGTATCCTAATGCGCATATTCAAATACTAATCCCCGGCAGAACTGCGTATCTGAAGCAGTAATGTGAACTCTGTCGTACAACTTGGTAGCTTCAGACGGTTTTTATCTACCTTTTTGCATGAATTTTTTCACACATAAAGTCACAAATCCAAAGCCTCAGCTTTAGTGAGACACATCCGGTGTTGGGATGTTAGTTGGCAATATCCGAGTACCTGTGGTGACTCAATGACTCCTAATTGCCAAAGTCAGTTCTGCTCTGCCTCGGCCAGCCTCACCTCCAAACACTAAGGAAGCTGAAAGGAATACATCAGTGCTTTCGTGGATTTTACAAATTTATCACAGATGTCCACTGCTATATCCAGCAGTGTTGTAGAAATACAGCAAAAAAAACCCAAAAAAACAATCAAAACCACCACTACCAGCCCAAACAACCCCAGCAAAACAAAACGTTGAGAAAGAGATGAGAGGTAGATGTTAGTGGCTAATAATACAAAGCACAAAAAAGCCTTTTTCTGGCTTTTTCGATTGCCAAGATGGTGTGACAAGACAGGTGGATCAAGAAGCGAAGAAACAGCAAGCCTCGTACTCTTACAAACCACACCAAACTAAGCCAAACCAAACCAATCTCTGCCTGCTGATCATGAGGTACAACTACAATTTGGGAAGATAATTCCTTCCAAATACGGTGTCTAACTCATGTAAGCATCATAGACCAGAGGCAACTTTCGTTATCAGAAACTTCCAGAAAGGGTTAAAATGGGGTTTCAGCCCCAAGACCTGCCTGCTTTGACCTTAATTCCCCTTGGGCCAAGTTACTAAGCCCCTGACAAGAAAAAGATACTCGTGCAGAACATGACCTTATTTAGCTGGAGTAGCATTTGGGTTTTTTTCCACAGACTTCATTATTGTAATATCATACATAGGGTTTTTCATTTGTTTGCCATGCAACTTATTCCCCTAAGATTAGTCCTTTTCTAGTCAAGCAGTTTAAAGCTAATCACAGTTGTTATTTTAATCTGTGCTCACCATTAAGAATTCTTGCAGAGCTCTTTTGCTTGTTAGCAATTATGGTCTCCCAATGGAAGTTTATGATTACAGCAGAAGCAACCTGTTTAATACTTGCACCTCTTTAGTATACAAGCATTAAACCCAGGAGCATAGAAGCATGCTAATGCCGGCGATGAAAGTATAGCAAATTTATTTAACAAACTCTGTTTTTAAAACACAGTGTTGGAGAAACGCCATGCAGTCCTCATGCACATTTGTGGTCCTCCCCCTCGATGTTTTTCGTGGCTGTAATAAGGTAATAAGGTGTTGTTGACCCTCCATTCATTTTATGCTTGTCCTGTCTGAAAGGCAGGATATCCTCCCGCTTTCACCAGGACAGACTACTGGTCCTAGTAGCACTAATAATAAAATTCCTTCGAAACGTCGTAAGAACAGGGTCTGATCCTCGCATATTTAGGCAAGCATTCTATGCTTAAATACGAATTCTTTCTTCTGCTAAGGGAACTAGCAATTCCTCTCAGTGATCTATGTGTCCAGACTTAAAAATTATGATCCACCATCAAGGTCAATTAGCAAAGACCGCAGGAGCAAATTTCTGCTTTTCATGTTGATTGTCCACGTGATCCTGCCATAAAAATTATACAAAGTGATACACATTAGCTGAATTAGACAGAGCATTAAATGACTATGAGAGAAACACCACCGCAGGGGGATCCCCCAGCCCTGACCCAACTCTTTCCTATTTAAATTTCTTTCCAGGCAGGGTAGGGCAGAGAAATCTAAAATAACCCAGTGTTCTGGTTCAAGCTGATACAGCGAGATGCAGGATCACTGTGGTGCACCATCTCCAGTGATAAATATTGGTGATTTGCATCGACAGGGGTCAAGTTTGTCTCACGTTGGATAAGTTGATTTTTTTCAAACTTGAGAAGTGGCGGAACCACTGACAAGTCGAATATGCTATCATTTTCATCATTCTTCACGTGAAAATAATTACCGTAAAATGTTCAGTGTAAGAAAAGCTGTGTCAAAAAAGTCTGCATCTCCACATACTAGCGAGGTACCGTCACTCCTTGTTGTAAAGGTTTTAAAGAACAGAACATCTGAAGCTGGGCTAGAGGTCTATTTTAGCAGACAGCTATAAAACGCGACCTGACCACAGTCAGTTCTCCTGGGACGGCAATTACAGCAATAAATGTTCCACAGCAGATGCTAATGCTGTGTATAAACAATCATCCTCTAAAATGAAAAGAAATTTTTGCCCCCACATGTCTTTTAAGGTCCCATTGTATGTGTGGAAATGTAAAGGAAATGTAAAATTGATATGCGCACCATGACATCGGCTTTAGTCTCCTGTGTCTTAGCCGGGCCGCTATAAATCTGTCCCAGCTGTAAGTAACGCTGAAGGAGCTAAATGGTCAGAATTTGTGTCTGTCTGTTTTATTAGCTCGCCTAGAGTAAAGTAGGGGTTATCGGTCAATGTCAGGTTCAGCGCCCGGTGACCCACTGGGTTAAAATCGTGGTAGTCACAAATCAAGAGCATAATGAAGTCTGAGAAGAGGGCTATGCTGATTTATTAGGACATCTGTCTGGCTGTAGACAGCCTAGTACTGCCCCTGCGTAGTGCGAGCTATTAGCATAATCCTCGCCATCAAACATCTTGGAGATCTCAAAGAGAGAAATAAAGTGTTCAAAGAAGACCGGCAAAACCAGAAGGGTTTATCTTGTAGCACTTATTGTTGTATTAACTTCTTATGCCAATATGCCATAAAAATAATATTAAAAGTAAATTAATATTAAAGATAAATTGCTGTCTTCAGTTTTCCAAACCCACTGAATTTTCAGAACACATCTGAATATCGGCTACTTTTCAAAGACTTTTTCATCTTTTAATTTTTCATTATTCATTGATATTTAACCACAATAGTGTCATCCACATATGATGTTATATCACCTTCATTCTTACAAAAGTAACCTGAATTCTGTAATCTTAAATGTAAATTTGGGGGGGGCTACTTTTAAAGGAAAGCAGGAATTATACACAAACTTTCTGAGTTTTGCCTGTAAGACTAAGTCCATATCATAAATGCTGTGTGCTGTAAATACTGTAATACTACTTTATATCCTATAGGCCAGGAAGTTTGTGAGATGCCCACCAACTAGCACCGTCATGTGCAAAGCTACTGGTTTTGTACATGAGAGCCATTCAACTGAAAAATCACGCAGATCGTTATTTCTTCCTTGATCAGAACTAAGGTGAAATAGGTTTTAATCTATGAAGATTAAACCCTGAAGATTACTTTATGTTTGACTATGTATTAATATTATAGATTGTCACCACTCATACGCCTTCAGAAAAAATAGTTAAATATTGCATTAAAAAAACATATGGCTGTGAATGTTGGATGAGTTTCGTCACTGGCATTATTCCATTTTGTCTGTAGTAATAGCTATTCCAGATAGGAATTTAGCTGGTAACTATAAAAATATCAGGTAGCGAGTAGTTAATAAATAGATACTAAATGCTTAAGAAAATTCAAAGTAAAAGCAAATACTGCAAAGTGCTGTCATGCCGATCTTTTTACACCAGCTGTGGTAATAACAATTCTATACAAATGAAAAGTCTGGAAGAATAAGTTTAAAAATGATGAAGAGATAATTAACTCATTAAGGGTGTGAGACTTCTGAGGCTTCTGAAGAGCAAGTAATTTCTTTGCTACTTTTACCATTTCAATGAGAACAGCCCTGAGACAACAGCTAGAGAACAGTACTGCTGAAATACAATAAAGAATCTATAGATTTAAACATTTTTGCCATCACGTCACTGTTTTGAATGACACGATAAATTTTGGAAAGGTACGAACAACGCACAACCTCTCATCCTACCTAACGAAGGCATCAACCGTAACACAGCGGCAAAACCACCTAAGTACAATATGTAATAAAATTGCTGTTGCAAAGACGAAAATATGTCTGGCGTGAGGTGAGTATCTTTTTGCGAGAGCTGACGACTTTCCCCTGTGAGTAGACAACATTTACTAGACTAGATGAATGCATGGAGGTTTGCAAGGTCCTACGGGCATCTTTCCAGAGGAATGCAGAGTTTGAGGAGATGTTCAGAAGTGCCCGTGCGGTTATCAATCACATTTGCCGTGCGGCAGAGTAGAAACACCCACTAGCTGCACACTGGCATATGGAAATCACTGCTTTGCTTTGCTTTGCTTTGCTTAAAGCAGAGTTAAGTCTGGGCACTTGCACTGAGCAACATGAATGGAGAACAAATAGAAAATCTGAACCGTCAAGAGTACTGCAAAATTTTAAAACCATGTTTCTCTTACTTCAGAAAATCTTAGTTCCTCATGCTGATAATTTGTGTGCCACTCAGCGAAAACATTTCAATTCAGGAAAATAAGACCATTTCTTAAGTTCAGTCCAATTAAAAGAATCTGAAGTAGAGTTAACATCCACCGCTTGGAAAATTCAACATGAGGAAACCTATGCCTGTGTGTAACCGCCCTCATTAGCAAAGGCAAGATTCAACTCGTGTGTGATGCCCTACTTATTTCACTTCGGTAAGATTTGCTAGTCTGCAAGCCATCAAAAAGTGCAGAAACTGAATACACAATCATTTATTTGACCTCAAGAATGAAAACTATGGAGTGCAGTATTTTTTCCAAAATAGCGACGTAAATAAACATGTATGTGAATAGTACTTGCCTCCATAAATTCCAGCGTTGTTCTTCCAGCTGAGTCACTAAATGCTCTATGTATTTGTTTGAGTCCATATATTCCTAAATGAAAAATGATTAAAAGGTTAGTTTTTCAATGTTCAAAGTATTTGCAAAATTTTGAGTACAGGACAGTCAGAGTCAGTTTGTGGAGCCCACTTTAATTTTGCACCCAACGTTATCCCATGTGCACAGAAATCACAATGGTATGAAAATCTTGATTAAAGCCAAATGTGGATTCATCCCAAGTGGACAGGGCAATAGCCCAATACACTTTTCAGAGATTATTTGAGGGGATGACAACAGGCAGTGAGGATATGCAAGTAGCACAAATAAATTAGAGTACATATAGAGAGAGAGTACAAAAAACACCATCTCAACAGTGCAGTCACTGTCTTGGTGCACGTTTTGTTTACTTCAGGTATAAATCAAAGTGAACTGAATATTTGACTCAAATATTTCTTTCATGGATAGTATGAAAAATACTATAGCATGTACCCTATTTGAAAACGAAACTATAACTCAGCTTCTACATCATTTTCCAGTTCAACTTTTGCAGATGCTATAACTTGCAGTATCAGCTGTATTTGTGTCTAGACAGAATTTCTGACAAATAATCATGATCAGATGAACAATTGAGATTTTTTTTCTTATTGAAGCCTATTCTTTAAACCCAGTGCAAAGAGATGATGTTTTTTCTCAGCAGAGAAATACATCAGCAGTAGAAATATACCACTTCATTTCCAGGAGGAAGGCAACTTTGGTGTTATTTATATAAAATATTTCAGAATGAACCCACAGAATAACATGTGATATAATATGATATATTTGTATGACAGCAGTACCAACACAGCCACATTACTATTATTCTGAAAACCTATCAGCAATAATATAACTCTCTTGAACTACCTCAGCAAAAGAAAAATATGTTTCAAACCTCATACTTCAAGAAATAACAAGTATTGGAGTACTATGTGGACAAGAATGCATCTTCACTTTCTGGAGACAAAAGCTCCACTTTTATAGCTCCACTTTTTTAGCTCCACTTTTTTAGCTTTGGACTCGTCACAGAATCACTTCAGGGGGTTCTTGTTTGTATTAGGGGTTTATTATTGTTATTATTATTATCTCTTTTGTGTACAAATATGGATTTTTGTTGCGTTGGATTTTGTAGTTGGTTCTTCTTAGCCATATATCTTCATGACCAGGAATATGAGATCGCTACTACAGGGACAGTACATCATCATGTCTTCTCGAGGTGAAGATAAACGTTAGCTGATTTTAATGATCGTAATTTATCTATAAATGTACATTTTTATTTTTCAGGACTGGAATTGTTCTAAGTGATTCTGTGTTTCTGCCCACAGTAATTATTTTCTTGTTCTGACTGAGAAGGAAAGCGAGCACGGTTCCTCAAGGCTCTTGTGACACAAAGAAACGGTGGCTGGCACAGACGGGAAGGAAGAGTAAAGCGCTGCTCCCGAGTAGCCTGTGCAAATGCATCTGGGCTGTATCCTGTTCAAACCACATTGCCTGAAAACCTTTGGGCATTGTAAAACTTTCCATTAAACTCCGTGGTTGCCCCAAGCTTAAATTTAATCTAGACAGATGTATCTTGTAGATGTTACTTTCAGAAAACATTAAATAACGTAAACCCTGAGAAATGCTATGAAGCTTTTATACCAGTGCTGCTTGGATTAGATGTTGGCTACAGCATCAGCTCTTATTCTCCCTGTTACTTGACTGAGTTGAATTTTACTTGGAGTACACCATGTCAATTAAACAGCAAGATTTTTCTAAGCCAATACAAGTAGAGTCACTCTGTAACACACATACACTGCAGTTTAGAAAAATCATACTGTACAAACGTATAATGATGACCAGTTGCAGTACCAAGTTCTTTAAAACAAGCTGCCTTTTTTTTTTATTTAATGCTTTTTACTACATTGAACCTGGTATAAATTAGTATTAATGCCTTTATCTCTTTTTAATGTAATATTAAACAATATTCCTGATTTATTCATCAGTGCACTTTGCCCTACAGGCAAGGATAGGATCAGCAGTTTTATCCTGCATAATTCTACCATGATAATTTAAAAAACTCATTCTGAAGCAATTTTCTCAAAAATATTGTCTAGAAATAAAGACAATGGGGAAAAAGAAATCAGTGTTTATCCTGTATGACTGCTGCCTTAATGTTAAGTTTTTCCTGTGCAAATCAGAAATATTAATCCATTTCTCTTTGAAGACCTGCAACTCAGGAGTATGTAATCTGTCACTGTGCAAAAGTGGTGCAAAAAACCCAACCATAATTTGACAGAAACCTTGTGATTGCAAGTGCCTCCTTTCTTCTATGCTGCTATGGCACGTCCGTGTGCCAGCCGTGTCCAAAGCAAGCCATCTGCTTCAGGCAAGGTCTCTGTTCCCAAGCCCAGGTTTCTGCTCTTTTCTGTTACCGGCTACGCCAGTAAGCCAAATTCTGCAAACCTTGGATCAGAACCCAGTATTATCATTTCGTCAACATGAAGCAAATAGCAAACAGTTGTTTGAGATTTAGAGCAACTCTGTGATTTAGAATAACTTGGCACAATCAGTGAAAGCATAAAATCTGAGAAAAACCCCACAGTAATCGCACTTGCTCACCAAGACTGTATATACCATTTAGTGAAGTACTGGCATTTTTCAGTACCACATTGATGACACCAAGTTAGGTCGGTGTTGACACCAACTTGGATCGATGGGGCGAGGCCAATGGTTTGAGGTTCAACAAGGCCAAGTGCCGGGTCCTGCCCTTGGGTCACACCAACCCCAGGCAGCGCTACAGGCCTGGGGCAGCGCGGCTGGAAAGCTGCCCGGCAGAAAAGGACCTGGGGGTGATGGTCGACAGTCGGCTGAACATGAGCCAGCGTGTGCCCAGGTGGACAAGGTGGCCAACAGCACCCTGGCACGTATCAGGAACAGTGTGGCCAGCAGGACTCAGGAAGTGATCGTCCCCCTCTGCTCGGCACTGGTGAGGCCCCACCTTGAATATTGGGTTCAGTTTTGGGCCCCTCTCAACAAGAAAGACACTGAAGTGCTGGAGCGTGTCCAGAGAAGGGCAACGGAGCTGGTGAGGGTCTGCAGGACAAGTCTTATGAGGAGCAGCTGAGGGAACTGGGGCTGTTCAGCCTGGAGAAAAGGGGGCTGAGGGGAGACCTCATCCCTCTCTACAATACCTGAGAGGAGGCTGGAGAGAGGTGGGGCTGGTCTCTTCTCCCAGGCAACAGGTGATAGGACGAGAGGAAACGGCCTCAAGTTGCACCAGGGGAGGTTTAGGTTGGATATTAGGAAAAATTTCTTCACAGAAAGGTATCAAGCATTGGAGCGGACTGCCCAGGGAAGTGGTGGAATCGCCATCCCTGGAGGTATTTAAAAGGTGGGTAGACGTGGTGCTGAGGGACATGGTTTAGTGGTGGTTTTGGCAGTGTTAAGTCGATGGTTGGACTCGATGATCTTAGAAGTCCGTACCAATCTAGATGATTCTGTGATTCTATGAGTAATACAAATATTTTGAAGCTTCCTTGGAGCTCTGTCAAACAAATGTTTGAACCAGGTAGGCACAGCTAACTGTCGAGCCTGAAAAATTAGATGAAGTGTCATTTTCTGATGCAAGCATATGACTTCAGGAGTTTTTCTGATGCACGCATACAACTTCAGGAGTTTGCGTTATAACCCTTGTAGGATCCAAGAGACCCGTGCATATGGAAGAAAAATACCTTTCCCTTATGGAGACGGAGACAAGATCCAATAAGTGACTAAGGATAAGAATCATTTATGTAGACACGACTGGTACTTATAATAGATACTAATGAGACAGATCAATCAAACAGGAGAGAAAGGCTGGGAAAGCACAATGGCCCCAGGGTTCCGAAGTGGCTCACAATTCTGCCTGTTCCCACCAGAAGGCTGAACACCGACCACCTGCAAAGCTGGGGTGGGGGGTGAGGCTGAGTAAGGCCGAGTCAACATTTCTGAAATTATATAGCATTTTTAATCTGAAGTTGGAGGCTTCAAATTAGTGTATTTTTACAAATGTGATGATATCGTACAGTGGTTCTGCCGGTTGTGGAATCGCCATCTGTGCTGTTATTCACCATTGGATTAGACCTCAGCAGCCTGAGCTGCACTGCCTCTGCTTCGAGCCCCACTCTGATCTCCAGCGATTCCTCCCAACCTGCAGGATTACTGAGGAGTCCATGATTAAAAAAAAACCAATAATTTTTTTTAAAATCCTTTTCAGAATAATGGGTAAAACCTGTTCCCTTTCTTCTCAGTTAGTTAGCTTCCAGCCAGGAGGATTTCACTGCTCCATCTATTCTCCTGTGATGCTGTATAACTTCACTGTTTTAAGGAAAAAAAACAACTCCTGTAATATGTTGAAACGCAGTAGAAAATCTTTCTAACAGCTGCGTAGATTCTGGCATCCAGGAGAAGATGGTATGCAAATGTCACATACCAGCTCGTCTAATTTAGAGAGCATTAGAGAATCGCTTTACCAAAATTGTCACTGTTTTGAGCTGAAGAGCAAGCCTAAAAATATACCTAAATATGTCTTTTGACAGAACTAAATATCTGACTTTGCAATGCTTAATTGTTTTGCCTTTTTTATTTCCCCCCCCCCCCCCCCCCCACCGCCTTTAAAAGTGATACTGTTTTAAAATTCACCAGTTACTTNTTTTCCTTTTTTTTTCCCCCCCCCCCCCCCTATTCTTTGTTAGCTGGATGGCTGTCAGGAAAAAAAAGAGGAAGAGAAAGGAAATGAAGTGCCTCCACTGAGGCCCGGGATCCACTGCTCGGTATTTTGGTTGGTTACGTGGGTATTTGTTCTGGCATATCCATGTTGTTGTGCTGGGCAGGGTATCAAAAATTATACAGCGCACAGAACATTTTCCCATCCATTGTTACAGAGCAGACCCTTAGGGCAACCTTAGGCTTGTAACGCAGGACTCCCTCGCTGGAAGCTGGAGGTGATAAATTTAAGCTAAAGAAATAGCACGTAGTCTCTGCCTCTCTTAAGGAACTTGCACAGCTTGGTATCAAAGAGAGTTTAATGAGCTTAGCGATATGTGAAAAGGATTAAGGATACAGTCGTTGATCCAGCAAATCACTTGATTACGCACTTAAGTCAATAGGGCTACTCATGTGCTAGAAGTTAAGCGTGTGCTTGGGCGCTTTCGCTGGCCGGTGGTCACTGGGAGGTGGGCGTGCTGCGGTGGGACCCGGCCACCCTGCGGCTGTCAGGCACCGGCGCCTGGAGCCGGCCCCGCACCTCCCACCCCTAAACCCGCGCTCCTTAGCCGGGCACACGGGGACACGGCAGCTGCCCTGCCGGCTGCTGCTTCCCCTGCTCTGACCAAGCTCCCAGCGTAGGACCTGGGCGTGCAGCTGAGATGCCTGGGTTACGCAGAAAATGGTGAAATTGGGACAGAACCCAGAATCATAGAATAGTGCGGGTTGGAAGCGACCTTTAAAAGTCATCTAGTCCAACCCCCCCACGGGGACATCTTCAACTAGATCAGGTTGCTCAGAGCCCCGACTGACCTGACCTTGAATGTTTCCAGGGATGGGGCATCTACCACCTCTTTGGGCAACCTGGGCCAGTGTCTCACCACCCTCAGCGTAAAAAATGTCTTCCTTCTATCTGGTCTAAATCTTCCCTCTCCTATTTTAAAGCCATTACCCCTTAGCCATAACCTAGGCTGGCGCTGGGCTTCCTGCAGACCAGCTTTGAAACAGGGCTGGGCGGTAAAAGCCACAGGCAGCCCTGCAGAGCCCAAAGGGTCCCTCCCTCCCTCCGGCACCTCCTGGTTCGGTTGGGACGGATGCTGAGCAGACAGCCCCGGTGCAGTCCTCTCCAACACTACCCTTCACTTCGCTAATATTTTTGTTTGAAACCGGACAGGAAAACATCAGTGAGGATTCAGGCTCTTGTGCTTCACAGAGGAGGATGTTTGTGGTTGCGGAGCAGAGACAAACACAGAACGAACAACCTGATAAACCCACAGACAAGTTGTCCTTGGACCGCTGGGGCAGTCCAGCCTCGGAGACAGGGAGCTACACACAGAGCCCCAAAACTGTCTGTTACAATGCAGAAAGTCGTATTTTCGCAGGGAAAGGTTATTAGAAATCACACAACAACAAAGCTGTCTGCAGCCAAACCGCAGACTGTTGCAATTAGGAAACGATGTTAGCAAAGCCACGAGTGGATGGGATTGACCTGTGAGGGGGAGATCTAAGCTGTTACACTAAGCGCGGAGACACAAGTCATCTTCGAAGGATCTTGGAAGAGCGCCCTGGGGTAAAGCTTTAGATCTAGGGAAACTGCCTTCAGAGAATATTATAACTTTAGTAAAATATTTATTTTTGTTATCATCCCGCTGCACAAACCTTTGATAGAAAATAGGCTTTTTTCCAGCAGCCCAAGAGGACATGTATGTGTACATACTCTTGTCTGGACTACGTTTTTTGCATGTCTGAAAGCGTTATAATTGAGGATTTGAGTGAGCTGTCTGTTATACAACATTACTCAGCCGCACACTAAAAATAAATCAGGTATAAAAAAAGATAAAACCTCTTTGCATTAGATATTTTTGTCACTCTATTCAATGCTAGACTGCTCACCTTTGGTGCTAAATAGCAATAAAAGCTAAACTGGGCAGCTTAAGAAAAGATCTTTTAAAGCTGCCATTATTGCTGATTTATTCTTTTCCTACCTGATTTCAACATGTTATTTTAATTGTCAGTTTTATTAACAACTGGCATGAAAGTGTACATTTAGAGCATCTGCAATGGAGCAGAAGGCTGGCAAGAGCCCTCGTGCACATACTGTGGAATTACACCATTATGGTAAAACCAGTAATGATTATTTTAATAAATATGTTGAGCAAATTTCTTAATTGTTCAAAATCACTTAAGCCTCAATGAACAGTTCATATTACATCTCAGCTGCAGTGATTAAAACTGATTTACCAACTCATCTGCAGCCAGTTGTTTTCATAAAAAATCAGCTGGGTTTTCCTCCTGCTGCTGCTTGGCTTCCGCTTTGCACCCTATTAAATGGCACTATCCACAGAGGACAGCAGAGTTTAATAAAGCCTGAAACAGCACAAGCTCATTAGCTAACGGGCAGATTCTGCACCCTGTGCTCTCTGAACGCAGGGATGCAGAGACGGTTCACAGCGGAACGCTATCCAGAGTCGCAGCTGGCACCCAGAGCTCCGCTGCATTTGAAGTTTTGCCAGTTTGTCCCCAAAGAAGTATGAGCTTTGGGACAAGGATGTGGGTACTCTGCTACTCTGTGACACCTGATGTTCGTGCTCTTCCCAAAAGGGGCCATGGAGAATGCTGTAGTTTTACGTTATCTTCCACCAGCTTATAAAACCTTCTGTTTTCCAGTAAGGCATTTTCTACAAGGGAATCTCATGGCTCAGGCAGGCATGTGCAGGAGAGATGTACAGACCAATATCCTGCGAGGGCTTTTCCCTGCCTTAGTAGACAGTAGCTGGAAAGTGAAGAACAGATTTGGTGAAAACCACCACCACCATCCAGATTTCCAGACACTTGGCATCTTTGGGTTGCTCACCCTTTAAGGGTTACAGGGGTTTTACACGTCAGTTCTACAACCTACGTGGACACTGACATGAAGGACAAATCATAGCAGATAGGAGGAGAGCAATGATGCTGGACTTAAATTCTGGAAGAGAAGAAGCTAAGAAGTTGACCTAATGGGGGTTATAATTGCATTAATCAGATTTGCAGTGAATCAGAGAGATATCTTGGTACTAAGGAGGAAGGAAAGAATCCCAGAGCTTCCCAGCTGCTACCTTATACAGCTAAGGAGTGAAACTAAAAAGACAAAAATACATGTTTGGGCTTTTCAAAGGGAAGCCTGATGACAGATACAGGCAGGAGAATAGCAGAGCAGTTTTCAGCTGGACTAATCAGTATGGCTCTGCTGAATTCAGCCTTTTTTGACACGAGTGCTGGAATATTGTAGGATACTGCAAAATTCATAGTAATACAATATTGGATCTCCCTCGTAAGACCCTTCCTTCTAAGGAATGCCTGCTGTCTTCCAGCAAGAACACACAGCTTCAGTTCGAGGGGACACGATTTCTCAGTGTCGTGATTCCTCACCAAGACCCGATGACTAAGCGGAGGCCACAGCAATCATTGCAACATCACCTGGAAGCTGCATGTCTGGAACCCAAGCCATTAGGATCAAGGTAAAAATAATGGAGAAGCTCCAGCAGATGCCTGCATTTCTCCATGGCCTAGAAAATCTCTGGCAGCGGTAAAACCAATGTATTGGATCCCCTGTCAGTTTAGTACTCTGGCCCCTAACTTTCAAAGCAGTTAATGGTTTAAGCAACAGCTGGATTAAAGGACAAATGTAAATTTATAAAAGAGCATGATAGCTGTCCTCTTGCAGGGCAACGAAGCGGAGCCCAAGATAAAGTAGGTGAGCGCTAGGATAAATTCCAAAGATCAAACAGATAGATAAAAATAATATTTTACAGAAAATAGGCACTTGGACAGACTATTTAAAAACTGGGATCCATCAAAAAAAGTGCTTATGTGACAGACTGGAATATTTTTCAAAATAAGATAGGATATAAAGTAAGATAGTGGGGATTAAAGTCAGAAACGAAGAAGATGGATGAAATACAAGAGGAAGGGATAACTAAAACCAGGAAGAAGGACAGCAGGAGTGAGTAAGTACAGTGACCATGTCTAGAATGTGATACCGCTTTTGTACAAATACTCTTTATTCCAAAACTTCAGCATTCCTTGGGCCTAAGTCTCTATGCAAATAACACCCTATGGAAGTTTTGTCATTTCTACTAAATACTGAGCAAATTGTTTTGTTTGGCTGTATAAGTAAAGGAAACTGGACACTTTGTCCAACAGGCAAATCCATGCTATTTTTAGCTGATTTTCTTTCCCTGAAAGAAGTATAAATCAGTAAAAGCAAATATAAAGGATTAATTTTTTAATTTACTAGAATTCTCTTGAAATACAGAAGGATGATATCATGCCAGAGAAGTCTGAATTTACTAGACATCCTGTGAGTCATGGAGCTTAAAGCACCAGTTCAAAGTTTCATTGATCAGCACATCAGAGGTAGACGCTGTCACTGCAGGAAGAAGAACCGAGATCATAATTGCAGTGTGTCCTACAGCATCAACAGGTGGATGCCCTTGATTTGTATTTGGGCTCAAATCAGGAGGTTCTTTTGGTCATCAGTCCATGTACAGGCCGAGTGTCCGTGGATACCCATCTACCCAGAGTGCAGCTCACTGGGAATGAAGTCCAAGCAGGCTGTTTTGGGCCTGATCCGGAGCGGCAGGCAGGGAGCAGGAGCGGCAGCAGATGCAGACGATGGTGCAGATTATGGGCTGTGCTCACCTGCGCTAGTCCCGGAGGAAGAAAAAGCACCAAGAACTCTTTGAGCTTCTAAACTACCAGAAAAATCAACAAGGCCATCGCAGCAGCCGATGATTTCAGCTGGAAATGGGAAAAAGCTGCCTTTTTGCTAGGAAGAGGAATGGCTATGGAATAGCAGGTTGCACCACAGTGCTCTGACCACGTCTCCTGGGACAGTTCGGGGCTGCTCTCCCAGTTACCTCAGCACATGGAAAATTCTTGTCCTCAGTCAGTATAAAACCTCTCTATATAGTGAATTACAACATGGACATACAAAGTGAAGCTTAGCATAGTGGTACATGTGACATTTCCTGGTTGCTCGAAGTTATTGATGACTATGTGTAAGTTAAAGAGGTGTCGGAGTGACAGAAATGTTTATACCCCAGAAATTCCACAAATGAGAAGGCGTCAGTGTTATTTAGGGCAATAAAAATTTGCTATATAGCTAAACCAGACAGAGTGAGTCAAGAAAAATGATTGCAAGAAGATGTGCGCATTTTATGAGTTTGCTGCTACACAATGTGCATATTTACATGAAATAATTAGCTGTAGTCTTGTTTATGTCAAATCCAATTTACATTCATAAACTTCGCCCAGCAAAGACAGTGATGCTCTGAGAAAATGCCCAGAAATGTTAGCAGCCATAAAGATGCAGAGTAAACACTGGAGCATTTAATTATTCAATTTCTGACATTACCAGGTAATTACAATTTGAATCATTTCTTGAATGTTTTTTATGAATATAAATCAACCACAACACACAGAAGAACTGCTGGTTGGAGGCATTTGACTTCCATAGACATATGGCACTTGCATGTGACTCACAGTGACTAAAGAAGGCAAGGAGTTATAACAAGGATAGAAAAACATTCATGGGATGTACTGCAGTTGGGGAAATCTAATTCTAAGGTTATTACAGACGTTTGGAATTCACAGATAAAGACTTGTTTCATTCTCAGTATGTATCAAACTTGTTAACTCATTTGGAATAACCGCTGTCATCTATCCTAACAAATACCTCGGGACCAGAAGTTTTTCACAATTTTCTTTCACTGTTTCATTATCACTTGTCCTCACATTTTTTCTGGCAAGGAACAAGGTACACACACACAAATCAGGCATATCTTCCTATGTTGTTATTACTACTTAAAACCAAACTAAGTACTAAACCCAGTAGATGCTCATTAGTTCGGTTGCTCTTTTATTGAAAGCCCATAGAAAAAATCCTAAAATATATAACTGTAATGTAAAAATACAAGACAATGTTATAGGGATATCAAGCTGATGATCTCCAAACACTTCCAAGCATCAGTGGGTAAAACAAGGCGAGAAAAAGTTCTGAGGATTTCCAGCTTTTGCCCCCTGCTCTAAGTACCAGGGTAACTCGGGGTTCAGGTTATCGACCCTTTAGGGTTTGTGTGGGTGGAACACAGAGAAACCGGAGATGAGCGGAGAGAGCCAATGGCTAATCCCGGAGGCTGAGCCCTCCTTCCCAGGCAGATCTCGCTTGCTTTCTCCTGCCACCCCTCTTTTGCCCGCCTGCCAGCATGCTCTGCTCTAGCCACAAACATTTTCAAACAGAGGAGGGAACTTGTTCTGGCACATTTTGAAAATTCATCTCTGTGTCGGCAGCTCTGCTTGCAACGCCTTGCACATGCGTATCTATAGTCAAGAAAAATTCATCTCAGAGTTAATAAGGAAATCTCAGGAGCTGCTTCTAGAGCTCTGCCTCTTCCTGGTACGCTGAATTCAGTGGAACTACTCCACCTTGCATCCATCTGCCTCATCTACATGATACACACACAGATAAATGACGGAACATGCAAATAAATATGCTCCTAATCATCCCCTGTTCATTGGTTTACTTTTTAACTCTGCATTTGTATAGAGAAAAAAGAAACAAATCGGAAGCTAACACAAATATATACCTTCTCATTTTCATAGTTTTATTATAACCAAAGCAGCAGCTGTGCTTGTGGGGAGCACTGTCAGCTCACGCTCTACTGAAGCACATTTATTGTCAGCTCTTGTTACCAGGGCTTGGTTCAACTTAGGGTATCGATTGATTACAGGAAGACAGAGTCTAAGGCACAAATTAGTTGTAAACTGTTGTCCAAATCACACTCTTTCTTCAACCAAAATTCACCCTAATTTCCATGAGATAGTCAAGAAAATAAAAACATTTGTAAAAGCAACAGACTTGGCCCTGCTTGTAGTTAGTTGTGCAAACGAAAAACAAAAAATCTCTAAAGCTTTCAAGACATTTTCTTGCAGGTAACAGTTCAATTCCATGCCTTGTGAGGAAGCAAACCTTCCCTGACAGGTTTGCGAAGCGGGATACCCCTACAGAGAAACTCTGTCCCCAAGTGCTGCAGCTCTGACAGCCACCGAGTGTCGGCACTTCAGGAGGAGCCGGCAGTCCCAGTGCGGGACAGGCGCACTCGCTAACCTGACTTGCTGGGGTCGGGGGATTAATCGTAAGAAGTTTGGCATTTCTTAAGTGGCATATAGGCTAGGCAGCATCATGTGATACTGGCTGGAGAGAAACTTCAACTGTAGCAGGGATTTAGTGAAAGTGGATTTAGTGGAAGCAAAATGTTTCACTTTAATGTAAGCTATAAGCAGAAAGTTCAGTAAAGTCCCAGAACAGGAATAGGAACTGGAACATTTGTGTCAGCAAACAGCATACAAGCATGAATTTTTGTTGTGTAGGCCTGTTAAATACTTAAGCCAAAGCAGCACCTTTAGTTATATCCACTAATTCTCGCTAAATTCTGGGTGGAACAGAAAGCACAAAAGCACTGAAAGCACAATTTCTTGCCAGGCTGCAACTCCAACCCTGTCGTCCCTACCAGCGCCACAAACACAGAGGGACATACATGTCAGGCTGGCACCGTAGTGGCAATTAGATGCATGAACAAGACGAGAGCATATGGGATGCAAAATGACACAACAGAGCGCTCCGTGGGTGCAGTTCCCAGCCAAGGCTGGGTTGGGTTTTCACACGAGCGCGAACGCTCCGGCTCTTCCGTTGGCCTCAGTGACAGGAGTGGCTGACACCCCACACGCCTGTGCCACCACGCAGCGAGACCTGGACAGGCTTGGACAGCTTTTCCTCCTCGCTTACATTCCAAATAAAGCAAAGAACTGCCCCTTCAATTCCTGCATGTAACAATTCTTTGAATAATCGTTATTATCTTGTACTTTTGTAAGTGGTCTAACACATTATTAATGTTTTTTTTATTAATGTTTTCTCTTCTTAACACTTAAAACTTCAGTATGCCAGGTACAGTAGCCGCTAAACAAATATAACAACAATATTCAATTTAATGGGAATCTACTTCCTGTTCATAAAACTTAATGTGAACCTTAATTCCATTCACCATCTTAGAATTCGCAGGTACAATGTGGTACCTGTGAAATCAAAGCTGTAATTTAGCTCCTGGTTCACGCTAACAATTTTTCTGTGGTTGAATATTGCTGCACTGAATTGCAGATCCATCTCAAATGTTATGTGCCTAGAGATATTAGTTACAGTTATTGCAAAACATTCTGTTTATTCAAATAAGACTGGAACAAACACAAACTGTAGCATGAAAGGCTTGAAAATACTTGTTTAGATAAACAGTCATTGTCGGCTGCTAGGCAGGATATATATTGACAATTCTGATTACATGGTAGCTCTTTGTTTTATGCACTGTCTTGCTAGTTAGCATTCAAAAATGTAACTTTAAAAATGCCCTTAATTTTATGTGTGAAATAGTAAGTGATATACTTTGCTGTCCATGTTTCTTAAACATGAATCTTTCAATGCACGGGGAACTTAATGTGAATTAACAGTGAGAACATAAGCATAAACCTTTCTATTTCTGCTCATCTAATTTTTGTCACTAAATGCGCCTTACTGGAAAAGTTCTTTACAACATTTAACTGAATTCATTTTAAAGATCTTTGCCATCATCAGCTGGAAAATCTATGGCAACAAGTGATGAGTCACGTTAGTGTACGTGCTGCCCTACTGCTGACTTTGTGATGGTTAGATACCGCGTCTCTCTCTTGGGAGTCAGAAACATATACACAATTTCCTGCAGAAGCCTTGGTTTCACTGGTCTGAGACACAGAGGACAAATTAAAAGAAACTACATATCAAACTTGGACCTAAAAGCTTTTTTTTTTTTCCCCTTCACACAAAGGTGACATCCCCTTTCCCGTATGCAAGGGTGTTATGGGTCAGCTTCAGCTGGAATCGTGCCGACCTTGATGGAATTAACTGTCAGTCCAAAATGAAGACAGACAGAAGTTGCACAAAGTAATCAGTTTTTCCCCTCTCCCGTTAATGGGTGATTTTTAGAGTAATTGGATAAAAAGAATTTAAACACTGGTTTAAAAAAAAAGTGTCATTTGGGGATACTAATTATTTTACATAAACACCCGGACACATACTGACCTCTTGCTGTCATCTGGCATTTGTTAAGCATCTCATGTTTCTGAGTATTCAAAACTAGAGGCAATAATTTATAGACAAGAGAAGGGTCAAAATACTGCATCTGAACTGTGCAGGTGCTCCATGCATGAATCACAATTTACTGTATGATCCTTGCAAGGGCTGACAATTTAGATTAATTTACATAAGCCTGAAGATGTTTGCATGCATACTCTAGATCAGAAATATTGAGCTTGTATTAAATCACAGGACAATAAAACACAAGACAACTTCAAGAAACTTTGAACGTTAAGAAAGATTCCAGCCCAGAAAGCGCTAAAGGATAAAGTATGCGCTCCCTTTCAAATCTTGATCATTTAGGCTAACGTGCATTTCATCCGTGTTATTATGGCAAAGGTTGATGAGTCCTGAAGGCTCTGCCCTGTCTCCTGGCTCAGGCTGTGGCAGAGTCCCTCACAGGCGGTACCTACAGCGGCCGTGGGGCAGGTCTCGCAGGCGTCCAGCTCCCACGGGAAGCCTGCAGAAACAGCAGGAATTTCTCAGATCTCTCCTCGCACGTAAAGAGAAGCTAACCATGGCAGTATGGTTTTAAGGTATAACAGACATCAAGGTAGTCGTAAAACTGAACCATTGTAGTCACTCAGCCATGCTCACGTAATTTTGCTTGGCTTCGCTGTGAAAAGTGCTGAGCATCTGCAAGTCTCATTGATACTGTAGAATTAAACTTATTCAGGGGAGGAAAAGCAATTTTCAAACTTTAGATACACTCCTTAATCATTCATTTAGAAAGCATTTCCATAGCCATCAACTTGACAGTATTTAAATGAAAAGACTCTGAAAAATCTCTTGTTTTCCAACAGGAAATGTTTTCAGGGATTGGCATTTCACATGTATAGAGAAATTTACAGTAATCATATCCTGATGACAAGTCTAGGAGAGGATTTACATCTAACGGGAACGATCTAATTTATCTTTCATACAGTAATACCCAGTGGCTATTGTGAACATTTCATTATCAAGGAAATTAAAGACAACACAAGAAAATTAATGTTTTAAGAGAAAGTCGTATGGTCCATTTAACTCTTCTTTTGACTGTCCACATAATGTAATAAGATAATTTGCTTCTTTTCATATGCCTGAGTAATAGAAATAACACTTTTCATAAATCATCTACAAAAGCTTTAAGAATAAAAGCAAGCTAGTCAGTATAAAACCTTCAAATTACTTCTATATAAATGCATATCGTGTGTACTTCAGCAATCCCTGTCTCAAAGAAAAAGCCCTAATACTGAATAATAACCTTCCTCCTCCTGTCCAAGTGCTTCTGCTTGGATATCAAACATCCTTACTGCACAGCAGTACTATCCTCTGGTCGTATGGGACACAAACTCAAGTGTCACAAACTCAAGTGTCACAAACTCAGTATTTGGATGTGGAGATGGTGGCATGCTATGAAAGCACGGCAAACTCTCCGAGCAGGAAGATCCCTCAACACTTCATGGTTGGAGACTTGTAAGGAAGTGCTCAAATGTTTTGCTGGTGAGTAAAGCCATTTCTCTTGTCTCACCTCCCTTTCTTCCAAGCACCCTTTATAATTCTGAGTCTTATGAAACAGAATTGTTTGACTAAGAGGTTTTTGCGGTAGCAGTGAAGGAATGGGTCGTTAAAAGAGAATGCCTCCTCCGTGCACCTGGGATGTGGCTAAACCAGCCTCCCTGCAGAAGAGGCCATAGACCTGGTATCCCAATGAGTTCTCGTCCTGTAGTCTCTCGTGATGAGGATGCTCAGGGCGGGATTTCAGATTACGCCCAACCCTGCAGTGCTCATTTAAACAAGCTGATTTCAGAGCTCGGTCTGGCCTGGGTCTGTCAGTCCAGCCACTCTCGGCTGTGTCACTCCGGTTGTTGAAGGCAGAAGCACAAATCATGAAGGAACCAAAACAACACAGGGTTAGATGGGGCATCTAAACATTTAAAGATGCAGATAGGCACCTAATGAGATTTTAATGAGAATGTGCTCATTCTGCTCCCTTGGAGATTTCTGAAATGCCTCTAGACTTTTGGTAAATTTTCAAACCTGTCTCCCCATTTATTCCTATGTATCCGACAGCTTTGCTTTTCTGTCTGAGAGGGGGAGGGCGAGGAAGCCCAGCATATAAATTCCTTTCCTTTGATACTTGCATTCATATCGTGTAAGGTAAAAAAACCCCATCTCTGTACATATTTGAAAGACACGATCATTTCTGGGGATAGCTGCATTCCCCCTTATATTACTTTGCATTCACGCATCAGATGCCTGGGGCCAGAAGGACATGCTGAAACGAGAGTGCCTGTCTAGCCACAAAGCACACAGGATGCAAGGGGAGGATTAAGACAAGGCAAATGAGTCTGCCGTTTCAGACTGCAGAACTTTGCAGGCTCTCCTGCCATGCTGAAAGAGTGAAGAATTTCACTGAGATGATCGGACTGATCTCCTTGCTGGAGGAAACTGAGTCACTGAACAAGTCCCGTTCTCTGAGTCATTCTGGCAAGACCATGGCTGAAAGCAAGATGTCCTCAGTCCTCCCAGTCCTTTAGTCTGATTACATCCATCTCCCTAAACCTGCCATCAGACACACGCCAAGTGCGTATGGGTGTTATACGTACTCACACGCACATGTACAAAAAATAAGCTAATTCAAACAGTCTGTGTTTAGTTAGGCTCCAGTGACTTAATCTTACGGTCCTGAAAATTGGAAAGGCCCTTTCCAAAAGCGAGTTACACAGTCAGCTCTAGCGACGTCTCAGGGACAAGTGATTTTTTGCTGCTTTGACAGATTGTACTGCCTATGCGAAGATGTATCAGCTGATAGATCTCAAGCCATATGGAATTGTTATATCTTTTAAATTTTGATGAAAAACACCTTTAGATTATTTGTCTCCTAAAATGGTCCTCATTAGAGCTTCTTCTTTCAAATCTAATACTAAGTTATTAATCAAGGCAGAGTTTTCTGCTTTCCACAAAGCAGTAATTACTCATTTAACTACGATTACTGCTACATGGGGAAAACCTTTGTTTTAAAAAAGGCAGCATTCAACTCTTAACAGATACGGTACACCATGAATGTAGATTGGAGTTGGAATAATGTGGAGATGTACTATTCTCCTGGGAGATCTGGCTATTTCCTCCTCATCTAATTTTAATTTATAGCACTGATATGCTATAACTCCTTTATCTGAAAATGGTTATGCACACCAAAGATATGAGACACATACTAATATCCACCAAGAGGAAATTCTTGAACATGATTGCAAACTCCGGAAGTATTTAGTAACTTATAATCTACATGGGAACACTAACAAGTTCCACGATGATTATTTGCTTTACTTCAAAGCTTTGGGAAAGTTTGCAAAACAGGCTGCTTTCCAGTGGATAGCACTGCAATTCCAGTGACACAGGAGTACAATATTAGGCTAGATTTCACCATTTCTATCACCAATTTACATTATTATTTTCATCAGCATGTACAGACAGTCCGACACGGATCCCAGGTGTACTGCTGTACGAAGGCACCATTCCTGCCTTGGCCATCCCAAGGTCAGAGGAAAACCTCAGTCTAACCCAGTTTGCAGACAGGACTGAGTTTTGAAATGAACTCCAGGTTCAGGGCCTACACGAGCAATGACAGGGAAAAGGATGCAGTCTGATATCGATGTCAGATATTCAGTAAAAGAGGTAAAATATTATTGCTATCAATTCAAATGATAGAACAGCCCGTGTCTGCTCTGCTAAATGGGAAGAGCAGAGTCAAAGCCCTTGCTGTGCCAATCCTCTCTCTGGACCAGCCCATGGAGCTGCCGTCCTATTTACGCCACCAGGGCACAGACATTATAATCATTGAATCACAGAATCACCTAGGTTGGAAGAGATCTTTAAGATCATCGAGTCCAACCATAAACCTAACACCACCAAAACCACCACTAAACCATGTCCCTCAGCACCACGTCTACCCACCTTTTAAATACCTCCAGGGATGGTGATTCCACCACTTCCCTGGGCAGTCCGCTCCAATGCTTGATACCTTTCTGTGAAGAAATTTTTCCTAATATCCAACCTAAACCTCCCCTGGTGCAACTTGAGGCCGTTTCCTCTCGTCCTATCACCTGTTGCCTGGGAGAAGAGACCAGCCCCACCTCTCTCCAGCCTCCTCTCAGGTATTGTAGAGAGGGATGAGGTCTCCCCTCAAGCCCCTTTTCTCCAGGCTGAACAGCCCCAGTTCCCTCAGCTGCTCCTCATAAGACTTGTCCTGCAGACCCCTCACCAGCTTCATTGCCCTTCTCTGGACACGCTCCAGCACCTCAATTTCCTTCTTCTAGAAAGACATTCTCCCTGCTCAGTCGAGGTGTGCTACCCAGGGCAAAACCAGCAAAGAGAAGGAACAATAAGGTGTTCACACCATTCACTGAACCTGGACAATTTCAGTTAATTATGAAATAATATCATTTGGGGGCTTGCGGCTTATGGACAATAAACTTAGACCTGTCGATTAATGTTTTAATTTTGTGCGCTTAGAGGCTCGCTCATCCATGCAAACAGCTTTTCCAAGACATGACTGGTGACATTTCCCACTTCCTCATCTATTTTTCTCCTGTTGCTCCTGTTATGACTAAAAGCAGCAGGATTATATTTTTCTCAGTGGGAAATGTGTCACCTGCTGTTGAAAGGAAAGCAATTATTGTGTCCTCGCTAAATCGTGGGCCTATTTGTGTAGAGCTTTAGAGCTTAAAAATACAAACATCCTGCTCTGTGCCAGTGTAAGTGGTTAGGCACTTTGGAACCCCAGCTGGGATCCCCCTGGATGTCACCTTCGGTGCATGTTAAGCGCAGGGAAAGATGCCAAACCCGAGTGCCTTTCCCGTAACTGTGTCTAATCAATGGAATGTAAAAGTGAATGATGTGCTCTTAGTTCCTGCACAGGACACCTCAAAACACTGTGCTCTCCCTCTCCCCCCTTATTCCAGGAGTCAGATTATACTTTCCAGCTTTGCTCAAACAAGATTTATCTCTGCCCTGCATTTGTGCGGTTCTTTTCACTTCTTTTGTGTGTTTTTATGTGACTGTAAACCTGTCTGACAAAGGGACAGGTATTTTATTTGCACACTGTCAGATACTATTTCTCTGAGCAATCTCCTGTTATCAAACCAATAAAGTCTTATAATCAAAATGGGAAATAAAGCAAATGGACATTTGCATTTGCAGCTGGCCAAAAGCAACAAAAGAACCAAACTCACAAAATGTGTGTATTTCTATATATACATCATACATACACATGAAAGGATGTATAGGCAGATGCTAAGACACGGTATCTTTTAATACAGTTTGTTTTTCATGAGTCTATTGCTATTTAGATTGGTTTTTTCCATGGAAGTGAAGAAAATGCACATAAATACTGGAAAGGGAAAGTGCACAAGTATGACTAAATCTAAGAAAAAAACATATCTTACTCTAATTATGAAAGGAAGCTTCTAACACTGCTGGTCAGGGCCCTGGGATCTGGGGAAGAATCACTTCTAGGGAAAGGATCAGCAGCCTCAGTATCAGGCATCAGTTCAGGTAATAAAAGTGTTCTCAGTTTTTACTACCGTATGATCCCAGCCAATAATAATAATGGCCATGAAGATCTATTTTCCCTGACATAAATTAAAAGGTTACTTAAGATTTTAAATAGGGATCACCTACAAACACATTTAGGAGGTACTGTCTATGTAACTGGTATTTTGCAAGAACATACACCTTTATCCATATTCTCATTTGTAACAAAGCATGCAAATGCAAGCTGGAAAGCCATTTTTTCATATGAAGCACGACGCGTAGTGACCATATTTATAAAGAGCTGTCCATTTATAGGCATTTTTAAACTATCTGTCTTAACGATTTTGGATGGACCACGAAAGTCTAGTATCTGTTTACACAGGTAATAATCATACTGATACTTTTGCCATCTTCTATATCTTAATAAAAATGGGTATCTGAGATTTACTGAACCCAATTTGTCTACTCGGTTGGTCCTGTCTCTGATAATGGCTAGGCCCAGCTCTTTCAGACGAAGGTCTATGAGCCCCAGGAACAGAATAGAATAATTTAGGTTGTAAGGGACACCTCAGTTATCTGGTGGAAACCCCCACACAAAGCAAGCTCAACTTCAAAGTTAGATCATGGTAAAGAAGGTCACATCCAGCCAAGTTTTGAATGTCTCCAAGAGTCCACAGCGCCCCTGAGCTACCCGTTTCAGTGTTTGCTCACCCTAAGGGTAATTTTTTTCTCCTAATATCAAACCAGAATTTCCCTTCAAGCAACTGTTGCCCATCACTCTTTCTTTCACTGTGCACCTCCAAGGAGAGACTAGCTCCATCTTTCCCATTACCCTTCCCTGAGGTAGATGTAGACAGCAAGGAAATCTCCCCTCAGTTTTCTCTTTGTACCCCTGAACAAATCAGCTCTGTCTCCCTCTCCATCTGCTGTCTCAGGCCTATCTTGGTGGGCAGCTCCTGACCAGCTCCAGCATGTCCAGAATGGACCCGTAAGGAACCACTGTGCAAGATGGACTCCTTTGGCTTCCCATCAGCGAGGCAGCTCCTGCTCTGGAGCACACAGATTCCTATTTATTCTTCAAAACGCCTATTTTATGTTAAGTAGCTGTGGATATACTTAGTGACATATGATTGTCTAAATCCTAAATCTACATAGCTTCTGAAGTCTGTGGTAAGTAATGTCACTGATGAATTATGTATTAAAATCTATAGTGTTTACAACATATTTTCTATCACATTCCTGAAAATCTTGGATACAGCCAGTTGACATCAAAACACACGCAAATATTCAATGAATACACATTAGGGAAATGTTACCCCCGTGCAAGGTAGCGCTGCATAGAGAGATTCAGAGAATAGTATTCGTGTAATAAATTCAATATCTTCCCCAGTTTGGACAAAACCTGCAGGCTGCTTCTTCAACAGCAGCTGAGCACTAGTCACCAATTAACTGTGCTGTTGAAATGCTACTAGCTGTGGCGATACAAACTCTGTTTACTTGCTGGTAGTGTTCAGCAGGATTCAGAAAGGACCTGGAGTGCTACAATCCTCCAGTTTTGAAGGCTGGGGGAAACACGTATTATTCTACTACACAGTGTAGAGCATAAATAGTGTGCTGCAATTTAGCATTTAAATTTAAATATGTCACATTAAAATATGCAAGGAAAACTAGACTCTGTTTGTTTCCAAAAATACCTCAAATTCTATTTGCAGTGTTTTGTATTACTGACAGCCTTTCCTCTGTTTTGTTTCACCAGGAATGTACATGGTGCTCCACGTACATTCAATGTATACTTTCCCAAAGACACCAGTTCTTGCTGGCCAAGAATTAAGTCAAGGTGAAGAAGGAATATCTCATAATATAGTAAATGCAGCATTTCCCAAGCTTTTCCCTTTCTGGAGCACAAAACACTTTTCTAAGACCACTCTTTTATTACAGAATTAAATATTGTGCTTTAATATAGCTTATTATTAGGAAAGACAGAGGACCATTGCCATGCTGAAGAGCAACTTTCTGTTCGCCTCACTTTGATGATCCTCATCTGTTTTACTATAGAATTTCTGATCAGAAGCCCAGAAACAGCTCAGTAAAAACCAGAGGGCTACACATCACAGATCACGTTTTCCTTCACATGATCTGCTAGAAACAAGAGCTTTTAGCATTCAGCCAAATTCAAACAGTCTGGGATATGCATAGGTAACTGTTCAAATTTGCAGCCCATGAAATAATACGGTATTTAACAGCTTGACCTATAAAATCTTTCCTAAGCTGTGACTTTGAAAATAAACACAGCATATGGTCTTTGCTGAGACATACCAAAAGATTCAGTGATAATATAAACACACAAAGGCTGGGTGCTTCCTTTCCAAATAATTTTGTATATGAGCTGCCAAAATCTATAGCATATGGATGTATTTTATTTTACTTTATTTTATTTTATTTTATTTTATTTTATTTTATTTTATTTTATTTTATTTTATTTCATTTTATTTCATTTTATTTCATTTCATTTCATTTCATTTCACTTGTCTTCTGTTTCTCTTTTCTTACAACACGCTGGAAAAACTGACTTAATTCCAGATTCATTATTACACCCGCTTTGATCAGGGAATCACAGCCATCTCCGTATGCCCTGTGGAAGTTCATGAGGTTCACTATGGCTCTTGAAATACCACTTTGTATCTTCTGCTTTCTAACTTTGTATGGCCTTCTAATGTGGAGTCACAGCTAGTATCGCAGTCTTATCTACAACAGATTTGTACTGGAGACTTTCTCTTCTTTTCTCAGCTGTGGATAAAAATGGTACCGGATCCCTAATCCTTTCTCTATGGGCAGATGGCCGTTTGATGTATGTACTCATCTACAAACAAAATTCACAAGTTCATTTGGCTTTATCGCCATTCATTATGTATTATTGGTCTCTCTTCATTAACATCAGAAGTGTAAGTAAGAGGACTGCCATTCTTTATGTTAATTGTTCAGTTGATTACTCATGAATAGTAACACTTAGCATTTATATAGTTCTTTACATCTCTAAATTATTTCATAAATCTTGGTTCATCAAAAAGTCTAGACTTCTTACCAGAATTTACCTTCTAGAATAATGTTTAACCAAAAGGAAAAAAAAAACAAACGAGACAAGTGTCACAGTGTTATTTGTTAGATATTTAGTGGTTTCAGGTACCAAAGCAACTGAGCACATGAGCTTTGACAAGGTTTTGCATTTCAGTCTCATGTCATAAATTCTCCTCATCTGTGTAGATGGAAGATGATGAGAAGGAGATGAGAAGCAAGAAGAAGAGTAAGGAAGCATTATGCTACTGAAGATTAATTTATTGAAGGATTTTATACCACACCTACTGTTACCCAACTGCCCAGTCCAGGTTAAATATCAGAACAAACTTCACCTGCACGGTGGTCCTATCTAAGGCCAACTTCACCCACTTTTGAGAGTGAAGAGTACTCATGGATGAATTGCGTCTCTGCTGGCTAGGAACCTACTGCTGGTGTTTGGCACAGTTTTGCTAACAGATTCAGGGTAATAATCTTCTAAATGAACATCCTCTTGCCCTTCCCCCGCTCCCCTCCCCCCAATAGCTTCTTGCACCCATTTTCTTCATATATGGCTGCTAAATTACCCAACATAATGGCCATCAGTAATGAGACCAGGGACTCAAATGAGTACACTCACAAGATGTCAACAGAATGTCCTTGTAATAAGAAGGGAAAAAAATTAAGCAGAACACTGATGTAACGTCACTCAATGGCCATGAAGTTCAACACAAGTGTTCCCTGCTGGATGCAGGCATGCAGCTGGCAGCCCGGGTGTGCCTTGTGCCCGACGCAGGGTGCCAAGAACTCGCCCTTCACATTATTTCAAGTAAATGAAAAAGTGTATTATACCTCAGTGTATTTTGTAGGAAGTTTTAAGCATGGATTTTATCCAAGATGCTGCAAAACCAACTTTCTAGCTAAAACAATATATTCTCCTCTAGGCAGAGCAAAATAAATACAGCTTGTGTGTCTAAATGGAAGACAATTTACATACAGATTTGTATGAGAATAGATTTTGCTGAAAAAAAAAGGACTATCCTGAAAGTGGTCACTATGTCACAGAACATTGGATGGAAATATGTTGATGAAAGAATCCTAGTCCTTTCTGTAGGGAATCAAACACACCTTCATGCCGTGAAGGGATGCACAAACAGGCACATAAAGGGACCCCAATGCCTTTTTCAGTTGCTGGCCCACCACGACTTCTCGGGCTGCCTTACGTATATGTTGTTAGGGTTTTATATTGTGGGTTGTGACACATGTCAGGACTTGCTGTGCTCCTTCCAGCTCGCTTTAAATCCTAGGTGACTCTACAGCTAGTCTCTACCTCTGTGCTGCATAAGAAAACTGCCCATTAAAATTCCTCTTCCATAGGACAGCTCATTTGAATGTTGCCTATTGTTCAAGCATTTGCCAAGCTGAAAATTCAAGTAGTGTAAAAAAGAAATAATTTCTTGATATTAGTTGTACAAGCAACGTTTTAACAATTGTAAAAACAATTGCAGGCTTCAAAATGTGCCATTTAAGGGAGGCAATTAAAAGCAATGGTCCAGTGTCAATTGTAGCTTCTAGGGGTTGAACAAAATAAATAAACCTATTAAAAGAAGTGAATGCTTAACTTCAAGTCATCGCATGATGTTGGATATTATTTAGAAAATTTTTGCTAGTTTGTAAATGGTAATGTCATTGCAGTGTAATTTTTGTCATTAACCGTACAGAAGTCAAGAAGGCTCTAGCGATGTGAGGCAAAATGCAGCCTCATACCTGTAAGAGTAGTCAGCCCAGGCTGCAGTTACACTATTTTATACAACCTTTCAACCCAGTGAATCTGGTTAGAATATGAATTAAATGCAGGCTCCACAATGTCATGACACCACAATTTTCAGATGGTGACAAGCACAGGTATAGTACGCTGTTATTAAGAGTTAAAAGCAAACTGGAGCAGCAAATACAAAGACATTTCCTTCCCTACCTTCTTCCATATTGCTTTTTTTGCTTGTTTAGAACCAGCTTGCTAGGAAACCTTCTGGAAACTGCTACAGCAAACAACCAGCCCCTCCAACAAACAGCAATATGTCGCTGGGGAACAGCCGTGAGATCATTGATATTATTAAATATGTAATATAAAACTGCAGAAACAGAAACACAAGTATGGGCAATCAAGTTTGTCAGATCAGGACTCAACACAGTTTTCTAAAGGAGCACTTGATTTCCTAACACTTCAAGTCTTCCAGTTTTGGATATATTTCTGATCATCTTTGTTTTAAGCAGGTTTTACCACTGCAGTAGTTAGAGATGTAAGTCTTCTTGTGAGGTTCTAAAGCACATTAGCCAAAAGCTGAGTACTGTGAATATTTCATTTCATCCTGATGGCTGTTAGTGTTAGGTTAAATAGCAACATGCAATAAACCCCTATGTTTAAAACAAATAATAACTATTTAATTGACAAGAACTAATTCAAGTGTCTAATTTCTGTTTTGCTTGATGGAAAATTTGGTCGTTGACTCCATGAACAGTAAAATGATTGAAACAGCATGAACAGTAGCAATAGTCATGCAATCCACCTGGTCCACAAACACTTCAAAAAATCTACTTTACCAAAAATGTTTTGATTAAATAAAAGTGGTTTCCTTTTTTAAATAACTGTGCAATTCATTCTTATTTTAGTTAAAGTGAATGGATCCTTGGCAACACAAGAAAGGATATAAAGGAATTAACAGCCCGTTTTAGCCATCTTGACATGATTAGTTTGCAGCATAAATTGTGCAACGTATCAACTGCACTATGGTTTGCTGGAGAGTCTTGTACATTACAAAAATGACAGATATTTAGGCTCCTGTGCAGTTTTTAGTTTCATTTTAAAACTGGTCTCATGGGCTTTTGCTTAATAAAAAACAAATATGTTGCTCTAGTTGTAAGTCATAAATAAGCCTGGGCTTGGGTTGGGGCTAGCAGAGGGATCCTGCACTCCAGAGGCAATGAAGAAATGCCAACGGCATTTGACATCCTGCAATTTTTGTGCATGACTTCATGGGGATGGGCGGGTGGGTTGGTGCGATTGCAAAGAATGGAACACATTTCACCGGGAGCCCTGGGAGCTTCATAGGAGGTACTAAAGTGCAGGCATTCCAAAAGAAACACTGAAGGCAGATCATGAAGATCTCAGGGGGAACTTTAAATTACTCAAGAGAACCCCATTACAAGTGAGCACACCCTTCAAAACTGACCTCTTCTGAAAGGCTGTTAACCTCAGGCTGTCCCCAGACTTCTATGTGGAATAACCTGACAGCTTTCCATCTTCCTATATTCCCCAAGTACTATGCGCCAGATGATCTCTTCCTGTTTCTTTGAACTAAAATGCATTAAAGATTGCGATGAAGAGAGGACAGAGATGGAGAAGTCTGGGTCCTCTGTCTTCAGTAGTACTGACTACAGGTCTTTCAGAAGAACAGGTAAATTTTAGCGCAGGAGTGAGGGAGATCCCCAAGTCCCTTAAAAAACCATTGAGTTCCTTGCAGGGCTTGCTATAATTAAAAGACAGCACTGAACCAAGCTGAATTTTACTTTTTATCCAAGCATGTCAAAATTTTCTCTTCATTATAAGTCACCAACATAGAGCACGCTGCTCTCCTCCCACCAGAACAAGAACAGAGTGAACCATGATACACGCACTAGGGCTACAGCAACTAGATCCGCCTGTGCCAGTGGCATCAAGGGGGGAGAACTGGGGCTGGCGAAGAGTAGGAGGCTCATTCCTATAAGCTCCCATTTCCATAAGCTCTGTTCCCGGCAATGGTGTGGGGTAGGTTTAGACTTTAGGCAGGAGGTGTCAGCGCTGCTGGGCACTGGTTCATGCAGCCCTTTCACCGAAGGCTCGAAATTTCAAGGAGCTCAAAAAGGCCTTAGGTTTCAGGAAAGAAATATGACCTTTCATAAAATAGGGGCGAAAATGTGGGGACCAGTGTTTGCCTGAGGATTACCTCAATCCTCTGCTGTCAGTTCCAGAGGCAAAGTCCATTATTACACCTCTGCTGCTGCCTTGAACAAGTTTCCACAGTGTAAATGAAACGATTCTTATTATCTGCCCGGGATGGCGATAAGTTTGCACTTTACAGGAACAGCTCGCTGCTCTCAATTGCCTCATCATTGATTTTCTCTAGGCCATGCCTCTCCTGTCATACCGCAGACAGAAAGCCTCCTTCCGCGAGGTTAGTCCAGATGCAATGAATTTTACTGCTGCTGAAACTCACTTTAGCCCAGCGGAAATTTGCAGAGATGGAGCTAACGGAAAATCCTGTTACCTTCTCCTCGCCAGCTCTGCCATTTGCTTCCTGCAATCCACCCCGCTGTCTTCTCACCGAGGGCTTGATTTTTCATCAGGAAGGTAAAAGCCCATCGCAGAGGCCAGAGCAGCGTGAGGGTGAGACAGTGCGGGGAGATGGGGCCGTATGGCGCCTGGAGAGCCCGCGTCCTCCTGCCTCTTGCCAGATAGGTGTGCGGGTGCCAGGAGAAAATTGAGGGTGAAAGAACCTGAAGAGCTCACAGGAGAAATGTGATTACTTTTTTAAAAGCCACTAAAACTCAAAAGCCTGAACCCTATATATAGAGACAGATAGAAATATGAAAAAAGTAAAACATTTCACTCCATCCCACTTAGGCTCAGAATTTCTTTCCCACTGATATGCCAAAATTAGAAACACATTTTCAGAGAAGGCCAAAGCCCCAAATTGATGCGTGGCCTTCAGAAAGGCAGCTCTGTCCCTACAGCCTTCTCATCTGAGCAGCCATCTGGTTGGCCAATTAGAAGTCTGACTATTAAAAATCCAATCCCAAGGAAAATGGTATGATACATATACAGCACTTTTTCTCCCTCGCGCAGAGTGAAATGCACACGCTAACACCAATCCATCTGCCTTACGACACAGATATGCAGCCATCAGTTCCTCTGTCTGTCAAGCTCCAATCAAACTCCGCTTCCCTCCGAGTTGAAGCGCGGTGACAATAAGAGCATGACAAATCGATCTTCTGCTGTGGCGAGTCCTTTGACGCTGCTCTAAGAGCAGTTTGAATTTGTTGGGAACATGAGATTAAAGCAAATCTGAAGTTTTAAGGATCAGATTGAATCGCTTGCTGCATCTGCAATAACCCAGTGGTTCCTGACTGGTAAACACAGGCCATTTTCTTTTCCAACTACTTCCACAAAATATCTAAAATACATTATAAAGATGATAAACTCACATAATTACTTACTGTTAATCAACATATGAAAGGTTTGCATTGTATTGTGATCAGTAATTACCAGTTATTTCAGATTCACTCTTGTGACTGCTCCTTGTCTGAGACTTATCTATGTGTGATAAGTCAATTTATCATAGGGTAATAACGAGGCCTCAGAAGCGGCTCAGAGACTATCCACTTCCTGGGCTTAAACATTATCTGTTCGCCCTTTTGTGCCTAAGAAAACAAAATGAATATTTTTTTAAAAAAGTTAAGTAAAATTTTTTTTTCCTCAAGGCTCCAAACACAACTTGCATTGGCATTAAAGGGAACTGAGTGCACAGACCTGAGCCCGTTCCACAGCAATATAGTGGTTGAAGCAAATGCTTTGTTGAGTATGGGCTTCTGTGCCTACTTAGCATTATTTTCCTTTTTAAAAAAATTATTTTATTTTTAATATTATGTCAAAATAGGTACACATGTAAGCTCAGGTAGCTTTCACTGCTTCCCCCGTGTTCTCTCACACGCCCTCTGCCTATTTATCTATTTATCATCCCCCATTACCAAGCTGTGTACTCCTTGGCACAGGGGCATTGCCTGTTAGGGAGTGAGTAGCCCACATTTTGGAAGCCTCAGCCACAGCAGAACTGAACTGAAGGCTTTTTCTGTGAAATCCTCAAAGATCGTGCACAGTGAGTGGCAGCAGACTGTACTGAACTTTAGGAGACCTCCTTGCAAAAGCACGTGGTTTGGGCCCTTGTTCTCATGTCTGCTAGAGACTGAAGGCAGAAGAGAGAGGATGTGCTCAGCCTGCAAAGGGAGAGAGCGCCGTCTTCCAGTTCAGAGAGCAAGGGCACTGGGTGAACTACAGAAATTCTGATCCTTCCTCCTGGAATATGAATTAGTTTATGACTATGAACTATGGGGCTGGAGTGATGGAAATGGTCTGGAAGGTTTAAATCCGATCCCAGCACAAACCCCTCCTCGCCAGAGCAAATGTGGTAAGTGGAGTATGGGAAATATTAAACTGATTTGGATCTCGTTTACGCCTGTACAAATCTGGTTCTTTTACTCAATCCCTCTGTAAGTAATTTGCAATCAATATGAACCCTCCTTGCACCTGAAGTTAATACACTCAGTGGAGAGGACAGGAACAACCTGCACGGGACTACAAGGGAGGGGAACACTGCAGCAGACCAGAGTGTTCCCTCACACACTGTCCAGTTCCCTTCTCTCTTCCTCCTCTTCAATCTGCATAACTTTCAAAAAATACAGAAATAGCTAAAGTTTATAAAACTATGTGTCAAGACCCCCCAAGATAAAGTAGCACGAAAATGTATTCGTAAAATGCTTTCTCTTTTGGCAGACCTGCTGAAAACCTTTTATGATAATGAGAACTACTAAGTAGCTTTGTAACTATTTTCAATACAAGGTGCTCATAATAGCTGAAAAAGAGCAAAATTCCTGTATGCTTTTTGAGCTCTGACATAAAATGATGGGAAACACAACACATATATCATTTAAGCACACTATGGAAGAGAGTACAGCATCAACACAAAGCCAAACATAAAAAAATACAAAGGAATTTTTTGTTAAGATGATTCTCAAAATGCTGCGTAAGACAAACATAAGCATTTCCTTGGAATAAAATGACAACGTTTTGTCTATCTTCAGCTTTGCCAGCTCATTCTAAAGTATTTTAGTAATGTACATGAATGATTATGAAGGTTGTCTTAGATGGTTGCCCATTGCCCTGAAGAAAATGTTTATGACCTGAATAGATTAATTATATTCTCCTCTTAAATATCATTCCTTCAGGACTAGTTATTGTTGAGTGTAAATGTGCCACTTTATATGCAAATAAAATGGACTGAGTATGGAATAAAAAGTTCGGCATACATCTACTGAAAATCATCTTATTATGTTTTATATTAGC
This sequence comes from Chionis minor, assembly GCA_013398295.1. Taxonomy (NCBI): domain Eukaryota; kingdom Metazoa; phylum Chordata; class Aves; order Charadriiformes; family Chionidae; genus Chionis; species Chionis minor. The sequence continues at coordinate 958,066 of VZSF01002835.1, read as the reverse complement.
AGACGGAACATCTTGCCATATGCAATGTTAATAGAGTTCAACAGGATGCAGTACTTGCTTCCTTGTTTCTAGAAAATCTTAGTCAAACTTTCAATTATTTTATGTTAGTCACCTTTGCTTCGTTTGGAAAGGATTTTAACTGCATAGTAAGAAAAAGTGATACATAGAATGCAAGAAAAATATCTAAAAGACATTGATACTTAAGACTAGTAAACCTATTTAATAGAAGTTATATAAATTAAAAATAGAAGCTAATGTAATCTTGAATGGTCTATAAAAGAGGATTCAAATCAACTAATTCATATTAGTGTGAGTCAATAGAATCAAACCTCAGAGAATCCTGGGATAAACCTTGCTTAGAGTTAGCAAAGCTCATTGTTAGACAGCCAAGGCTATTCCACTTTAGCACTACACACTTCAGTCATGCGAATGGTTACATATTCATGAGAAGAAGGAACTGCAAGACATGGACTTTAAATTGTGTCCTTAGTCTTAGTTGTATGTCTGTGTATGGACCACCATCTGGCTACACGGCAGAGGACAATTGGGGATAATTTTCAGATATTTTAAACAAAAAGAAGGAGGTTGCTTGCACCTGCATTCATGATTCGTCAGTAGTCCAAGCAACTCTTTTATTACTCACTGCCAATAATATTTGTTTAGCTTGTAACTCATTTTTATAGAAAAAGATGCTTTGGATGCACAGCACAGCGTGCTGTGACATTTGTTTCTGAGGTGCCCAAAGTGCCAGCCCACTGTCTGCCATCAGCCCTAAGGAAAATGAAGATATTGACCAGCTCTTGGAAGACAAGACCTTTGGTTTTTAAATAAAAAAAAGATCTGTGAGACCTGAAGAGGAAAAGACAAAGTCTCTAGAAGACTGGAAAGTGTAAGGGCAGAGAAATGTCTTGGTTTGATTCTCACTTGGGAGTTTCACAAAGGATTAAAAATTCTTCAAGTGAAAAAATATTAATTGCTCAGGGACAAGAAAAACATGCATTAGGAATCATGATCTGTTCTTGGTTTAACTTTTCTTATCTATGAACAAAACTGAGAGTCTTCAACACAGCAAATTGGCAATGTGAATGTGTTAATGGGGTAGCATACTAAAACCACTTCTATGCCTGTGATCTGCTGTCTGAGGACGACAAGTTTGGAAAGAAGTTGAATTGTTGCGTAAAATATTAAATGTAAGAAGTTACCCATTCCTATGGCTTAAATTTGTTTGGGATTGAAATAAATCTTTGAATTTAAATAAAGCATATAACTTTAGTTGAATGGAAACAGTTGAATGAAATTTTATGGATCAGTTCAGTATATCATCTTCTCCCATATCTTTAGCCAAAATTTTAATTAAAGTGATTATAACAGTAACTATACAGCATTAGTCAAAATCAGCTAAAGTCAATGTCAAAGTACCTGACTGAGTTCAGAAGAGCCTGGTTAGACATAGAGCTCCGGATCAGGCCATGATAATTAGAAGAAAATCACCATCAGAATGAATTAATCATTGATATGTCTTGACACAGGATTATTGCTCTTGAAGCATGAATTTAGTTGTTGAATCTGCTGCTGGGAATCCTCCCAACTATTGAAGCTGAAAGTACTTAGGGCCTCTGAGATGGCCCCATTTCTGAGATGGACCTGCTCCAACAATGGGATCATTGGGTTCATCAGCACAGGAATACAGAAGCAGAATATATAATGTAGGTGTTGCATTTACACTGGTAATGCGTTCGCTGATGATCCAGAATTATTACATTCACAAGTGGGTCGGCTCTAAATCTAGGATGCCATGCAAAGTACTATGAGCATAGTAAGAAAGAAATAACACTGTGGTATGCATAAAAAATAATTTCCCTTGTTCTCCCATCCTATCCCTAAATTCATGTGCAGTTTTGAAAACAAAAACTACGAAAAGGCCCTTCTTTCTCTAACAATCTGCTCATGTGGAAGGTATGGCAATCTTTGAGTTCCAAAGAACAGACAGAAAAATAGATAGGTAGATACAGATAAATAAATAAGGATGATGACAAAACTCCCCAAAATATTTTTAAGATCCTGTTAATCAATCTGTCCAAGCAGACTGAAACAAAATTTGAAAAAAAAAAACCCCACCCAAAAAACCTTCAACCAAACCCTGCTGCGTTTAGATCTTGCATGCCAAATTACAGCTCAAAGATCATTTTTATAGCTGTAATAATCCTATGAAAGAGGGGTAAAACTGCTGCTGGCATTCCTCAAACTGTTGTGGCACTATCAGGAACCTCTATATTAAGAGGAGATATTTGAGCTCATCATCTCCCATTTCCAGATAATGTACTGACTTAATCACCACTCGACACAACACAAAGCAGGCAATCTTTCTGGTTTTTGTTCGTTTTTTGCATCTTAGAACAGCTGCATTTCAGTTCCCTACATGCCATCTACTCCCACATCTGTCTCACACTATATAGCTATTCTTTAGAATTCTTGCCATGCTTGTTTTTGTTGCTACATTGAAATCTTTTTGCATAATTATGTGAGGTTGCTATAGAGATTATGTGTGATTTGTCATGAGGAGCATCTATTGTGTTTCAGATAATTCCGCACGCTAATGACCGCCAAATTTTTCTTCTCCCCCGCCCCAGGGATTAGGAGAAACTACCTGCCTGGATGTTCGCAGCTACAAACCAAAGAGTTTTTATAAAGAGAAAAGTTTGCGTTTCGCACAGAGGACAAGAATTTTCCCTTTTTTAGGCAGACAGATAGGAACTGCTACAAGGTGATGGTTTCACAAAATGTTGACGTCCACGTTTTTGAAGAATGCATCAGAGGCAGTTTTAAAGCATCTATAAAGTTCATTTTTTCCTTTGGTGAAAATGCCTTTAGTCAATGCTCGGCATCTCCCATGAAGAAGATACGGTGCAGTATAAATTCAAACTAGACACAATTGAGTGGACAGAACCTTGAAACTTAATGTAGACAACAGGACTTGGAAGCATTAACTTCTCGGTGCCTTGCTCTGTATCCTTTTCAGAGCTGGGAAAGCTCCCAGGGTGATTGATTACTGCACATCAGTCACAAGCAATTCAGACCGTCCGGCTGGGGCCAAACAATGGCCAGAGGCTTCCACACAGCTTCCAGCCAAGGTCACGGGTTAGTCCTTCCTCACCCCCGCTAGCAACTTCCCTCCTTCCTCAGGCTGGGACTATCTCAGAAAACACACGTATTTGCATAGCAAGCGGGCAGGAGAACACAGAAACATGCCAAACGTTTCCCTCGTAGAAGATCCAACTAAAGAAATCACAGGGATTAGGTACGAAAATCCCTCCCGTTGCAGGCAGAGGTAAAGCACAAAGACGGCAAGTTGCTGGGAGTGAAGAAATGTACTCATAGAGACAGGGATTTCATACGGAAAGTGGAATTCAAGGAGCCATTTTAAAAAAATCTGCTCATGTGAGAACTCTAAAGTACAATCCCAAGCCTTGGACAGTCCCGGGCTCTGCAGTTCAGGTCATCATCATGTGGCTGACATTAAGTTTGCAGGTGTGATATAGCCTTTACTACCCTGCTAAAGCTGGATGGAAGGGAAGGAGCAAGAAGTATAGATGCAGAAAAATAATGAGATTGTTAAAAACGTCAAAACATTTATCGCCTTTTGCCGTTCTTTCATCCCTCACAAGTGACCCTCATCAGTTTTACTGCCCTCCTACAGATCACCTTGTAATTTTTACTTTTATGCAATTAGCAATGAGGGTTTGCTGGTCTAAGCATTTCTCAAATCACCAGTAACAGAAAAAAAACATTAAGATGCAGCTTGTAACAGAAGGACAAATACACCCCGAGGTGTACGTATCTTTATGCAGAGCAACTGCTGCCTTCCCCACATAATCTTATATTAACCTGCTGCTCAGGAGTGCTGACTATGAGAACAGGAATACATCCGAAATGGAGAGACTCCTTAATTAAAACCTGACTTTTGATAAAAAAATGTAACTGCTACAGCCAAGTCTTTGGAAATAAAAGATCCATATGACAACCTTTCTCTCAGTGATTTAGACTTCAGAAGCAACAGGACTTTGAATGATTCTTTTGTATCTTCCATCGCCTCCACTGCTTGCTTGCCATACAGCCTGGCTGATGTCTGCAATACTTTGATTGCTGCCCTACCATGCTCTGAAGGGGTAATCTCCTTCAAAAGCTGCATAAATTGATTGGCCTGGCTTTGGTGACATTAAAAAAAAATTGGAGTTTGCTCTGGTGGTTCATAATGTTGCTGGAACCCTCGAAGAAATTTACAACCTCATTATGCACAAATGGGAATACATTATTCTATGTATTTCTAATGTTACAATAGTGTTGAATAATAGAGGGTTTTAGTATTTGAAAAGCTCTTCTACAGCACCTTTGGAAGGTAGTTCATAAAATACAGTCAGGTAAAGCCTGTTATTGACTTTAACAAAGCTGTTACACTACTCTATGCATTTTTAAGCACTTTTTTTTTTTTTTTGTGGCTAGAATTAACACAGAAGTCTGAAAGAGTTATTTTAAAATAAGAATAAATGAGAGAAAAGGGAGGAATGGTGGTTAAACACTCAACTGCATGCCTCTTTCATACAACTCAGGCATGCAGGTTTTGAAATGCTGTGTACAAGAAAATTGTGCAATTCGTTGCGTCCCGGATATACGCCAAAGATGTTCTCCAAAAGGAAGGGTGAGTAGAGGTGATCTGTAAAGGGCTTTTAATCTGTGTGATAAATTGCCAAATGCCATTACATTTAATGAATGCCATCAATGCAGTGCTGGAGTAGCAGAAATAAATAAATAAACAAATGTATAAAGCCCTATGAAAAACTAGTATAAACAATTACATGAATTAATAAGAAGAATCCTATTAATGCCTGCATAATTTAGAGAAGTTAATGAAACCATTTTTAAGTTTTAGTAATGTATATTTGTTGCTTTGAAGTCTAATTTTCTAAAGACGTCTTAATGTTCTTTTTCCCTATTTATTTCCCCCACCCGCCCCCCATTAAAGGCATGAGCTCTGCTGAAGAAAGGCATGAAATTTAATGGAAAATTGTATTTTCTGCAGGATTTTAGAACTGTATTGTGAATCTCTCTTTCCTGTAGAATATCCAGGGTCTTCAGTAAACAAACCTATGAGAAGCACAGAGCCATCATTTACACCTGGAACAACTGAGAAAAATGTCCACACAACCTTTGGAAGCTCTGTAGAAGAATCTATTGTTTCCAGTATTCACATCCCATTACTGTCACTTTACTGAAAGAAAAAAACCTTGAGGAAAAGCTTCATATTTGGCCAAATGTTAAAGAAATATTCTAAGAGGAACCATCATGTATATACATATTTTCAGGAGAAGATTTTTACACCTTGGTACCTTTATGTAGGAAAACAGGCCCAACTTGACCTGCAATGAAGAAATGAGGTTATGAGCTAAAATTCTCCTACACTTCTTTCTCAGCAGCAGATACTATTTGTGCATTTCCACAAAATAAATCCTGGTCACTTGGTGAAAAAAAATAAATTAAGAGTTGTGAGCAGAAAATCAGCCATGAACAAGAGGCATCTGCACATCATTAGAAATAATAAAACCAAAGTCTTGGGTAGTTCTACAGTAAAGAAATGAGAAAAAAATGCGTTGTTTGGTATCAACATCTCTTTGCAGAAAATATTTGTTCTAATTTTCAGGTACTGGCTGTGGCAAATCCCCAGCTCCAGAAATGGCTCGTGTAGTCAGCAATTATGAATTACTGGGAGTTAATGTACTGATTGGTGTCTGGGATGAAACCTTGATCCCTGCATAAATCAATGTCTAAAGCTCGCATTGGCCTCAGCAAGGTCACGATGTTGTACCCTGTCCTCGCCTCCCACAAAAAGGGTTTATTTGGTTGATCATAAGTCTCCCTGTAAAATTAATTTCGTGAAGTAGTTTCCAGATTACAGTGAAAGGGATGGGCTCACCCTCTGCCTTACCCAGCTAAGCTGAGACCCAAACTCTTAAGTTTGTTCCACATCTAGTGAGGACAGGAAGGCAGATACCTCCAGGCGAAAACAAAAATCCCTAGGTAGGTAATGTGAAGATTTTGCAGGATACCATTTGCTCTGTGGCTCTGTGAAGTGTTTACTCACTTTCTATAAATAATTCTTTAAAACTGGTTGTTTACAGCTGACACCCAGGCTGTCAGAAACTGGAGGTTTGACTTCAACTCCAGTAGCAAGTGGGGTTTTTTATTAAGAGTCTGCGCTGAGGCAGTGTTGAGTCAGTCTAGGAAAAGTTCCTGTAAATCACCTTTAATCATCCCAGTATTTACATTATAACTTCAGTTTTTCACCTCATCTCTGAATAGGGGGATGCAGTGGTTTTGGGTCATCTTCTTGGCGTGGCTCACCAGGCAGCACATTTGCAGGGGATCACTTTTGTTTTGCCCAATTTATTTGGGGCACTTTTACCTGAGAAAATTCTTGCATATGGCACAAGATTCTTTTATTTATCTTTTCTTAAGTAAACTATGGTCTGGGGGGAAAAAAAAAGAAAAAAGAAAAAAGATTGAATTTGAACTGCCAAAGATGTACAATAGCTACACTGGAAGAGTGCCAGAGACGAATGAAGGGGGCAACGTGTTAACCTGTAAGGCCTGGGGCTTTGTGATATGACTCTGCAGAAATAAAATGACATTTAAAAGCTCCTGGTGATGTCTGGTTTAAGTTGCAGTGCAACTGACAGTGATGTTACCAGCTGACATCTATCACAGACCTACCCTTTAACAAGGAAAGAATTCAGAGATATGTATTCTCTTAAAAGCAGAGAGCAGTGATATCGTTTGCTGCTGTTTTCTCCTCCCCAAGGGGTATACTCAGTTATGCTTTGAAATTCTTATCTTCCATTTGGTAAGCAAATCAGATCCCTTCTCTTTTGCTGTGCAGCAAGTGATAATTATTTATCTGCAATGAGAATGTATTTAAGAAAATGTAAGATATGAGAAATTCCTGATGAGCAACCCATGTATGGCGAGGGCCGTATACTTACATCTACATTTATACTTCAAGCTAAACTAATAAAAAAATTTAAATAAAACTAAGTTAGAACCCGTTTTATATGCTCAATACATTGAACACAACAAAACTCAAGCTCACCTAAAAAGCAATGTATCGTATGATCAACCTGATGTAGTTGAAGATGTCCCTGCTCATTCCAGGGGGGTTGGACTAGGTGACCTTTAAAGGTCCCTTCCAACCCAAACTATTCTATGATTCTTTGATTCTATGTTCAGTCCAATCACACAAGAGAGTAAACATTTTAGGTTTAAGAGATAGTAAATACTACAGAGAAATATGTGAGAACTATTTCAGTAAAAGTTGTTTTTAAATGAGGTATTTCAACTTTCGGTCCTGCGAGGCCAACAGAGAGAAAGCCTGACCATGAAAGCTGGTGTAGTGAGCAGCAAGTGCCTTAAGAAGCCGACCCTGCAGCTGGATACTGGTGAAACCTTTGTATTTCCAGCTGGAGTGAGAAAATTAAAGTCTATCTGTCTTGCAGTGTCCAGCATTCCCAAGTAGCAATGTTTGCAGAAGTGTTCAGGCAGAGGAGAAGAGTTTACATTGCACTTAAAGTTCTACACTTATCTCAGGCTGAGAGGATACAGCACTCTAGTACTGTTTCAAGTCTCTAAAAAAAAACCCTACTCCTGATCACTTTTATTCAACCTTGGTTCTCTAAAAACGGACTATACCTTTCCAGAGTCACAACACTATTTACCTTGTTTGACTGCAAACCAGACACTAGAGCTCTATATCCTCTAAGGTATGAGCTCTATATCCTCTAAGGTATGATATTTAATTCAGAAGGATTCAGACTCATCCCAGCTCTCCTCCTTTTCAGCAATATTTTTCTCACTCAGTTGCTTGCCAAAGTGTAAGCTCACTACGCGCTGTCCAACACTCATCAGAAGATTATCATGTATTAATTTTCAAACCTAATATTGCATTTTTTCCTTGTGATAAAGTTTCTCAGAACAGAGAGCCAGAAATTACTTTAGAGTGGCAATTTGTAAAGAAGATTAGTCTGGCAAACTGGATCTGAAGAGTTTGTTTCTAATTATTTCCATAAATGAGCTTTACAGGAAATTCTAATAGAAAGTTCCAATAATCAAGCAATTCATGCCAAAATAAGCTTTGGTATTCTCCACCTTCAGACACTGCATTTATTCCATTAAGATCTATAGACATTTGTGAATAACACTAGAGTTCTAAAGCAACAATGAACATTTATTTTATTATCCAATTTATAAAGTACACACATCTTGTGCTTGTGTTTGAATTCTATGTAATTGTGCCTTATACCGAAAGGAGTTTTATCACATTCGGTGGACTGCGTTATGCATCTGTGATCAATTCTAAGCGTTATTTCACAGCTCAGTGCTTTGAGCACAATAAGGAGAAGCTAAAGGCTTTGGCTATCATTTTGCATATGCATTAAAGTTGACCTGGAAAACACTGCAGCCTTTAATAATGTCCTCCAACTTTTAGGTTGTTCGTGACAGAACAAACATTCTGGGATGCATCATCTTCCCTCAGCATCAGCTTTCTAAACCTCAGAATTAGAAGATCAAAGTGACAGCAAGGAAAACTTTGCATATGTCACAGTGGCTCAGCAAGGACCCCGAACCACACATTCCCTACCTCCATTTGGATCTGAAAGCTCAAACACAGCAAACCAAAAACGAACATTTGAACACCACTGAACCCATCACGCTTTTCATATATGGGCCCCAGCATTGCTTTTTGAGACCATTCATTTGTGTTCCTACCTTACATAGCTATATATATACCAAATAGAAAGATCTCTGTGAACAGCCACCCTGCCAGTCTTTGACTAGTCCTTATCCCAAAGTAGAACTGCGAGACTGACATTTCTGAAGCAAGGTTCATGTTGAAATGCCGGCTGCAACGCGACACTAAGCACCTGGTGACAGGCAGTGCTGTTATTCTAGAGGTGACAGCCCTGCTGATTCCTGCCTGCTGCTTCCCACAAGTGAGGATCCGAGGGGACTGATCTCATTGAGGATAGCACCTTAAGTATTTTCTAAATAAACATCAGATTTTTTGCCAGTCAGTTCAACGTCACTAGGAGAGAAAGTATTTCCACATTTCAGTCTTTTGGGTTAATTAATAAAAATTGATGAATACATCTACTGTTCGCTTGCAAGGCTTAATATTTTTGTCTTCAGTGATGCAACCTGGATATCTTCAAAGCAAGCAAGCATGAAGGAAGAAAAAAAAAAAAGAAAGAACTGCTGGGACTTGTTAGTGAAGCATCCCCTATTCACACTCCATACATGCACATATGCCCACTGACAGGTAAGAATTAGAAATCATGGGAAAAACACCCAACTGCAGCTCTTTCTGGCCTGTTTCATACATCTTCCCTAAGCTGCAGTCATGGTGCCCTCCATCAGCTTATCCAAGAAGCTCAGGGCATCTAAAAGGTGAAATAAAAAACCATCCTCTTTATCCTTCCCTTCTCATTCTACAGGAGAAATAGCCTAATTTACTGTCTGTCCATTTGTGTACTCAATTGAGCCAGCCGAGTAGGTTGTATGTGGGATGAAATTACTGATGTAAATCTAAAGCTGAAGAAACAAAGTTGACCTTTAATTCTGCAAAGAGTTGATATTCTCTTTATTTAACACGGCTGCTGGAAAAAAATTGTATTTCCTACAGTCTCAAACTTCCACAGTAAAAAAAGTAGCTTCTCTGCTCTTTGGGATTCAGCCTTTTAGACAGTTAGTCATGAACGGAGAAGCGATCTCAAAGGTAGCAGGGGCCAGGCAATAGATGGCTTTTAAAGACGAGGGGTTGAGAACTTGGCCTCATCTGTACTCAGCAGAGCATCAGCACAGGGAATGGAGAACCAGGTTGATATCCGTAATGACATACATTGCTATGTGGACTGGCACTCCAGTAGGAGATTCCTCAGGCTATTTGGCTTCATTCCTATGTATAATGCTCTGTAATAACCAATATTACGAATCATGAATGTGTTCGTTGGGTTGGCCAGGTGTACGTCCAATAGCTTGGGTTGCAACCTATCGACTGGTTGTGCATGAAACTTAAAACATAGATGCCAGCGAGCACTTCCCACAAGTGAACAAAGCAGCTCCACTCAGTAGAGTGCAATTAAAAGAAGAGCTGTTGCAATTAAAAGAATGCTGTTGCAGAAAATGTCAGTTGTGCTTTCATCAGTCCTCCGGCGGAGTCCCTTCATTCCTGCCAAGACTCCCTCTGTGCCTCACTGTCTGCTTGGATTTCTGTGCTGGAATGTCAGTCAGCTAACAAACAATGAATTTCAGGGCTAACGAGTAGCGCTTTGTTGAATGCTCCTTTTGATATAAGTTCAACCATGCTCAAATTTGCTCACAAACAAAGCTGAAGGGCTCGTAAAAACACTGAAGAGAAGAAGAAAACTGTAGCAACCTATAATATCAGGACACAGGGAAACTCGCAATTATTTCATGATTTGGAATGCATTAGCATAGAGAAAATTAGTGTAAAAGGGTATCTAGGAAATTTTGATAGATTACACAGAAGTCTGGTGATGCTGTTCTGATATTTCACACAAGTGGGACATAACTGTGTTGTCATTTCCAGGAAGTGCTTTGTGGGATTTTAGGCTGAAAAAGAATCCCCGAAACTTAGGGAAAAAGTTCAGCTTCTGCTGTTTGTAGATTGACACCTCATCTGTGAAGGGGGAACAGTCCAAATTTGAGGTGTTACTTTATTTTAATGCTATATGGCAAGCACCACCACAACTGGTAGGTGCAGTACGTAATCCAAGCATCTTCTAAAAAACTGAAAAGAGCTGACATATAGAACCTTGCCCAGTGCTTCCTGAAGGTAGGCAAGAACTTTGTCAGAAGTTGAGGACCTGAAAATATTAATTTTCTATAGTTCAGAGAAAAATTTTGGGTTTTTTTTTTTATCATGGCGTTCTCTTGTAATAAATTCAACCTTACACTGCTGAAAGGGTGTTAAATCTTGGTTTTCAGCAGGAATTCAAGAACCAGCTACTGACCGCTTGTTTTATTTATTTAACCTCCATAGGAAGACATGTAGGGCTGAAGCCATCGCAGCTGTGCCTGCAAAGGTACATCATTCATGAGCCTTCTCTATCTGACACTTCTACAAAGTGCAGAGTACCACGGATGTTAGAGATAGTGAGAAAAGGACTGAGCCGATTTTAAAATTATTTTCTCTATTTCATCATGGAGACAGAGTAATCATTTTCTTTCCCTTTTGCATACTGAAAATAACTTTTCATAGGAGTTTTTAGCAGCTAATCCACATTTTATTACTCTCTTCACTAACTCTGAGGAAATATGTAGCTTATTTTAGTGAAAATTCACTGCAGATTATGGTAGCTTGGAAGTTATGTGATGAAACCCAAACCCAGGCTCAATGCCGGAGATTTTCCACTTCATTTCAAATGAAAGGTGTGCCAAGCTCACAAATATTCCTACGAAGGTGGCCAAACAAGTGCAGGATAGAACAGCAGCTGAGTTTTGGTTGCCACAAATAACTAAACCCCCAAGCCAAGCAAACTTTTGTTCATGTAAAAATCCAAACAGCAGTTGGAAAAAAAGCTCATAAAACCTCTGTTACACTTCTGATTTTTCTACCTGCTTTCCCAGAGCACCTTTTGGGGTACAAAGAACAGCCAAAGTAATGTACCTCCTCTATCCTACACTGAAACGACTTGGACAAAGCATGTACACAGCATTTTAAAAAGCATTAAATGGATATTTGGTATAACTGCGTACTTGGTCACATTCATTCAGATTAAACAAGAAATACGTAAAGTAAAACTACTGTGTTCTTCTGGAGATCACACCTTTGTGCAAACTGCAACACACTTCAGGAGATACTTGTCGCAGCTTTTGCTTAAGACTGGCCCCACTATGACAATTCAACTGCAGAGCAGCGTAGTCTAATTTATTTACTCTAGAAAATGATCTACCAAGTCTGACCCAGTAATACAGATTACAGCTATTTACATATGTTTGAAATACTGCTTAAATAGTTAAAGAGATAACTTAGTGAGTCTATGGCATGTAATCAGTAGAGTATGCACTGATATTGATATTCTGCAGATACTCTACTGATACTCATAACCTACAGTATGAAGAGAGAGAATCCAGTCATCATAGATTATTTTTTATAAAAAACAGCCTAATTGTGTAACCTTTCATTATCTAGGTTAGAACAGATCAGTGAACCAATAAACATGGCTGAGGAATCCAGATGTGCCTTTCTCTACCAGAGCAAAGCCTGCCTGCCCTGTGCCCTCAGATGTGGAGTCAAGCCCCTTCTTGAGTAAAGGAAAGTTCAACAGGAGTAGGGAAGCTACTGTTGATGTTTTAGGGCCTTTGGTGGTTATTTAAAGGTGCAGACTTTTAAAGCTGGACTGATACATCCCTAGCTATAATAAAAAAGTTGTTATAATGAATTAATATAGTAATCATGTAAAGGCACACTCCAACACACTCTGTGATACAAAAGAGTTCCTTCATCTTTACCTAGCTATTTTAACAAATGAAGATTTTTATAGTTAATCTGAATCCCACAGTATGCATTATTAATTATTCTGGTCGCATACTACTTGGTATTTAATTCCTCCCCTGTGTGACTAAAGCACCGTCAGTGTCAGTGACACACTGAGAACCTACAGCCATTCAACCAAAGCACCACATTGCACTGGTGAGACGATTTCAATACATGACAGTTGGTACCCAAGTATCCGAACCCTTCGCTCGAACCAATCTAAAGCCACAAGCTGTGCTGAAGTGACGGGCAGAAGCCCAGCTGGGAGACCCAGGCTCCAGAAGCCAGACAGAACAATTCCTCATTAGGTAACTTCCAAGTTACCTCTTGTCTTAATTTTGTTCTTCATACAGAAAAACTGCAATTTATTTCAGGCTAAAAAAATATTCAAGCACTGCAAAGTATTCGAGAAGTGTAATACAAGCTATGAAGAGAGATATGATAAGCACTAATTGTTCTTCTGTGTGGCATTTCTTTTATTTCTGAGGATATGCTCACATCATGGCACTCTACAACAATCTTGTTAGCCAAGACTTAGGAGATAGCCATATTGCATCTTATTTTGTATTTGCAAAAAAAGCACACACAGGTGTGTGTAGAGTGAGGTCCTTTACCTCAGCTAAGGTAAAACAGCTCCCTAACCTGCAAGAGGCTGATGACTTCCAAACTGAGGAACAGGACACCGAAAACAGAAAGTGTTTTTAAGTTTTCATTTGAGTCTGGTGTCCTTTGTGAGCTTGACACCACTTAGAGTTTCATTTCTCATGCTTTTAAAATGTAAAGGTTCTCTTGGGGGGGAAAAAAGTTTCTCTAAAGCATGCAGGGATGCAGACTTCCAGGACTGCTCCATACACAGAGCTTCTCGCTGGGATGGGCAGGGAAGAAGGGTTGGACTCAGGGCTCCCATCCCATCCTCACCCTTCTCTGCATGGGAACTCATGTCCAATGACACACCGCACTCATCTTCGCCCTCTCCATCTCCCTCCTCTTTCAAGGCTCTTTATAAATACTGTCATTTCCTGGTAACTCGCCATGCTATTTGTGCTGGTTTTACTATTTTATTTACATTTAAACTTCCTCTTCTTTATAATTCCCTGGACATATTTACATTAACATCGAAGAGTAACCCCCCTGGGTGAAGAGCAGCACACTGGGAAGTTCTGGAGGGCTTCCTGCCCGGGGGGAGCAGCTCGTTGCTATTCTATTTTAAACTCACTGTTTGTTAGTTATCTCCAAGATAACATCAGATGCTGACTTACATGGATCAAGGAGAAAAATCCAGTTCTCCTTCATTAAAAGTGTTTTCCCTATTCTGCCTGAAGCCAATATACAGTAGACATAAATTTCAGAGCTAATGAATGGTATCTCAAGGAGCCAAGCTTTAGCGGGGAGCATTACTAGAGTTCTGTCATGAAAGTCATTTCTGTCCTTGCTGAAACCTGGATAAACAGAGGTTTTAAATGCTGGAACAGTGTCAAGGGTTTTATAAAGCTGCCACCATTTATTTACTCCTGCAGCAGAGTTTGAAAGAGTCTAAAAGAATGTATGCTTGTAAATTACTCTGCGGAGTGGAGATCAGAAGATGTGTGACTGTTTTGTATAATTAAGAAGGAACCAAGGAAACCATTAATAACATATGAGACCTGTGTTATTAATACCCTATGTTATTTCTGAGGTTAAACAGGCAGGATCTTCAACTCCACCGATCCATTTGTGGCCTTAGCTCTGCTCACCAGAGATACCTCTGAGCAGATCACACAGCTTTATGCCCAGCACAGAAAGAAAGAGTAACCAGCGCATCTGTCTGCCAGAATGAATTCTGACTTTTAAACATGGTTTGTCACATTTAATTCCAAGTTGGGAGCACGAAAAGAAACTTAAACCCAATAATCGGAGTGTAAAGAAAGCACAGATTAATGTCGGGTGAGAACAGAAAAACCCTAGTGATGCTCGCCAGTTTTTCTATTCCTGGTCTGTCTTTGCACACTGTATAATCGACTATGCAAGATGTCTAAAACACAGAGCTTTGGCAAATAAAAGACTTTCCACTTATAATTTTCCCACTCTCCCTTCTCCTTGTAGTTATATATCCTATAAAAGGAAGATTTATTGAGGCATGTTCCAATAAATGCTGTGCATTAGCTATAGCTATATATATCAGTGTCAATCCTTGAAGTTCTGTACTTCACACACATTTTTATTACAGGAGCCCAACTCCACAGTTCTTACACTAATTGTTCCCTCGCTACAATCCATGAAGCATTTGCCAGGGTTAAAACTTGCAGGTAAACCCAAAAACTATGCATCTCTGTGGGAGTTTCAGTCAGACAACAGACCAGACAGAAGGTTTGCTACACGACATGGTCCTCTTGGCAGAACCTTAGCTAGAGGATGCTCTGCTATGAAGGATGAGCCAGAGTCTTTGCTTTAGATAACCACTGAATTAAAAAAAAACTCTAAAGCAAAACTTGGATGTACCTATCTTTTATGTAATGGCAGCGATTGGTAAACATTTTGCCAAACAGATGTTTGTTTGATAATTATTGCAGGGGAAACAGCTGTCCAGAAACAGCTTTGGACTCTTGATTGTGAGTATCAGGATGGTGCTCGCCTGCAGGCTCCAAACCCAGCACCCGACACACGGTGAGCAGAGAAAGGCACCTCCGTCCTCAGCATGCTGGTTACCGTGCAGCCCCATTTGAGGCACCATCCCTCCTTACTCTGCGAAGGCTCCAACTGCACCAGAAACGCAGCACCCCACACCTCGTGCCGGGCTCTGGGCTCCATAGCCCATGGAGGTCAGACATTGAACATCCCAGACTTTCATGGCTCCCGGTCCTAAACGGCCTTTGGAGAACGGAGCAGAGTTCACCCAAGGGAGCTTCTCCCCTCCCTGGTGAAGCTCAGCGTGAGCTGATCCTTGTTGTTGCAGTCTCGGCTCAAACAGCAACAGGAGCTGAATGAGGTTATTTCCCTCCCTAAAACCTTTATTGAGCCTGTCTTGAGGGTCAGGTTTTAAGCCCAGCTGCTCACACGTAGGAACCAACAGAGCATCAGTACGTCGTCCCTGGCCTGGTGACAGAAAGGTGACAGACAGCGCTGAGAGCCCGCTGGAAGGTACAGCTCTAGCTCAGCCTCCGATTTATCCTGGCCCAGCAGAAGCACCGGGGAGCACTGCACAGCACAGCAACATACCTCTTATCTTAACTTCTGCCACAGGCTGGTGAGTTCAGAAAACTTGGGGAAAAAAACCCAGCTACCTGACAGATTCTCCTCAGGATTATAAAACTCTAATTAAGATTTTCAATAAAGTCATTAAAAGTATGGGTTAAGCTGAAGTCCCTGTCACCAAACATGACAGAGTATTAAAACATTACACAATGAAGCATAAACAACAATGTGCTTCATTTGTCCATTTACTTTACAGTCAGCTGAAAGAGTATTTAGGTCATTACATCTAAAATGCCATTGCATGAACTCATCTCTGAAACGACACGCTATCCAGACGGTAGCAGATCTGCCAGGTTTCCTAATGCCTTCCTGGAAAGATAAAGGAGTTCTGATTACTAAGACAAAATATTTCATAGAAAAGTTGTTCACGGATGTTTTGATGGCTTCTAAATAAATGTCAAGCCACAGTTGAACTGTGTATGATGTAGAAGATTGATGTAAATTGATACAAGTCAAGGAGGAGGTGGACCGATGCTGGGAACGCAGCTGTCTGTGTTGGTAACTGATGGCGAGGATAGTGATGAGGGGCAAAGAGGTTTGGATGATGTCAGAAATGTGATTTCAAGATGTCTAATTTCGAAAAACAATCCCACAGGAAACACAGCCAAGACCTGGAATAAGAGAGGAAAGGTTACAGAAGTGCACAAGAGACAAAACATAACAAACACCGAGCACAAAGAGAGCCCCTCCAGCACGAACTGAAAGCGTGGTGCAGTGCGGGGAGCTGCACCCTGGAACCCAGCGGTGTCTGTGTACAGCCGTTAGCATTGGCAACGCTCTGCAATTTAGACTGCAAGGGGAAAAAAATGTAAAAATAGTAAAGTTCTTGTAAACACATTTTATAAACCAGCGGCAAGTCCAGGATTTAGATGTACGTTAGGACTGGAGCGGAAAATAATTCAGGAGAGATTTCCCTGTCTGCATTACACTTGTCTGCTTTTGAGTATCGCTCCATCAAACATGCCAGCAAGAACTCTTACTCCTAGTTCAAAAATATTTCAAACTGGGGGATTTCCTTGCCCAGATCAGGTCTCTCTCTCTGACCTGTTTCCTCAGCTTCTGCAGAACAGACTTGATTCTCACGCTGCTGCAGTTTGCAAGTGAAAACCACTGCTACTGGTAAACATAGTGAGAAAATTAATAATATCAGTTAAGTGTACGTATAGTATGTGTATATGTTTATATGTATATAGTTATATGTGAACTATATATAGTATGTATATAGTGTACATACAGTATGTGAAGCAAAATTTTGATTTTAAGAACAAAGATGTAACATACTTAACTGTAGGTAAGGCTGAGCACACACAGGGCATGAAGCACCACTGTCCTTGTGGTCCACAGGCACCGCTGTGTCATACAGTCCTGTCCACAAGCAGTCCAGCAAAACTCTTAAGTTAATATTTGCTAGCTGTCAAAACATCTCTAAAATCATGTCCCCAAATACCAGTAGCAGTTACAGGGAATATCCCCCTTTTAAAAGTTGCATTCACTGAACGTCTTTTTTGGTCCTTTTTTTTTTCTTTCATTCCTTCAGTCAGTGTTTTCTGTATGTGCCTCATTAGGTACTGGCATTGACTAATAAATATTTTGCCAAACAGATTTTTGTTTGATTAAAATTATGGGGGAACTAGATTGATTTCTGTAGTTGTGTACTGCAAAGAACTTCTCTGCTTTTGAATACCTAAGAAATAAAAAGCAGAGATGCGCAGTAATAAGCCAATAAGGCTAGAAATGTCTGCAGCGACTCACCTGACAATCAGCACGCTCAAATGTGATACGGAGAAAATCAAACCCTTTGAGCCAACCGGACCTTACTGCAGAATATCTGCAGGCTTTAGCTGGCCTGTCACTGTATGTGCAATCCAAGCTTTTCTTTTCCCATATGTCTGGCAGTCTGCAGATAGACCATATGGAATCACAGCAAACTGCAGCAGCAGAGGGACCATCACTATCGAGGATGAGACGCTGAAGGGTAAGACAGGCTTCACCCACTATTTGTGACAACAGTTTTACCTGTAAGGTGCTACTTGATTGTTTTCCTTAAAACAAGCAATAATTCACAAAGCCATTCTTTACTCTCATTTAGAACATAAAGAGTCCTTACTACAAGTTAAGATTTATTTACAAAGAAATAAATAAAATCTTCCATCCTTTTTATTTTTAGAAGTAAATTTCTTTTACTATACACTGCTGACACACTGCATTTCTGTTCTTGCTTCTAAAAACACATAACTATTTCCAGAGTTTACTTTCCTATTAGGCTTTGAAGATATTCAACTTATTCCATATAATACATCTTTAAAAATATCATTTTATGTCATATTTTGGAACCTGAAGAGCGGATTACATAGGAGAAATGAACACAGTAGACAGAGAAGTTTGAGAAGGATTCAAGTCACATTTCAAAACTAAAATCCCCAAATTGGATTTTAAAGCCCCAGTCTCAGGGAGGAGTTGCCATGCAATTCTATTTCTGTCCTAGGCAGGGCCAAGGATCAGAACACAATCCAAAGAAAATACAAGTTGCAAAGATTCTTGCCTCAAAACTCAGCCCGAGTTGAAACTATACATTATGCAGAGATATTATGATTAGGGAGAACTAAACAGTACTGGAATATCAAGAAAGGGCAGCAACTGGGTCCGTGTTATGTTACTGCCACAGAACCAGAGACATCCCTGTTTATTTACAGGAAGGTGGCTGGTTCTGCATGAGGATAATGTACTGCATTAGTGGACACATCCAGGGCAAAATTCCTTTCAATGCCAAAGGGAACTTTACCAGAAACACAAAATGTAACTCAAGAAAACCGTTTTCTGAAGCATTTGCAGGGAGACCCTGATGAAACCCCTTGTGTCTTACCCAAATGTGATTACATTATATTGCCTGCTTATGTTGAGTGGTTATTAATCACTTTTAAAGCCAATTTGTGAACTTGGCTTAGAAATCTGTTCTTACAACATCTTTGCTGTTCTCCTTGGCTTTGTTTAAATTGATAAGGAATACAATGAAAAACATTACCAAAACAGATGTTGTGTTCTTTTCCAAGCTAGCACGAAAACTCAACCTTGCTTTATATAGGAGACTTTACATGCAATTTTATTTCACCCGTTCAATCAAAAAGTAAAATTGTGTTCCTCTCAAGCTTCTGTTTCTATAGTTAAACAAAACCAGACACCAAAAGGAGCATCTTCTAATTTTTAAAATCCCCATTCTCCTGCCAAACATTTGGTTTAGTTCAATGACACAGAATAGCTCCAGGGTTTTCACTGCGACAACTGACTAAAAAATAGTACGTTAAGCCTGATCATTCAGAGTTAAGTTTTCCCTAGCCTCCAATACTTTCTTATAAGTTTCTGAGATGCAGATTAGAAGTATTTCTGTATGCGTTCAAAGTGTTTCATATGCCTCCAGAAGCAAACATTTTCTCTGACTACAGTGAAACAAGCAGGAGAATCAAATCAACTTCATTATATTTATTTTATTTTGTAACCTCTGGGCCAGATTCAATGAAAGGTCTATCTGATTTTAGTCTGTGTGACAGAACATTAAAAAGACATGGTATTTATTTAATTTAGCACTCACTGCTTTTTGAGCAACAAATGATAACTTCCTGCTGACTCTTGTTTACTATGACTTATTCATGGGAATTGTGCTTTAAATAGCTGAAGTCCATAGGAATGTCAAAATCTGGAGCTTGGACTGGAATGCACACAGATCTTATTAATTAACGAGGCCTGGGAAAATAAATGGGATAGAGAAAATATATTTGGGCTCTGGATTCAGCATGAGAACGGAGTCAGCCAAATCATGCTAACATTCAAGCATGCGTGGCATGAGGTCTCTAGCAGTGGTTACGGTAAGATTCCTGCTCTCAGAAATCTTCTGACATTTCTTTCATTTTTAGCCAACCGTCTTCATTTTTTTTGTCTCTTTATTCACCTGGGTTTAGGCCCAGGGATTGATATCCCAGTCCTGCAAATCTGAACCATTCACCTAAGCCGACCAGGCTCTCTCCGGGAAGAATTTTATGGAGGAGAAGAGGTGCTATTGCAAGTTGTCTGTGCGTCACTAAGTGCTGCGCTTCTTTTGGAGTGGGGCATGAAGCAAGGAGCTTGTCTCATGATAAATAGCTCTCAGCTACTTGAGCCCTTTTTTTCATAGGAGAGGGAAAACTGAGCACATTCTTGCAGCAATGAAAAGCATTTCACGTTTTTGCACTTCACATAATTGCTGCAGCATTTCACACTTGCAGCTATGAAAAATGAGAAAGCCTTGAATCTGGTGTCTTGCCGCGACTTCATCTTAAACTACATTTTGTCCACCTGCACATGTACATCCTGCTGGTTAATGCTTATTGCAGCATTTTGCAAGAACTGCCAAACGAATGGATAGAGGATATCTTACGCTCGTGATATGGCTGGGTTTTGTTTGCAAAAGAAATTATTCTTCTTTCAATAAAAGCCGAAAGAAAATGTAACTGCTCATTGTACTGACTGTCCTGCTAGGCATTCATGACTCTTCCCTGGAGAATGGGCTGATAATCTCTGGGTTTTTTAATCAGATTTCCAAAGTATTTGCACAGCTTTGATGCATGGGAACATATGTGGAGGCTCTGTGCATCACTCCCAGCAGACAGTCCTCTATGTCTACACTTCTCCTGGTTAATTTACCCTTCTGCATTTAGCTTGTGCTCTGGCAAAGAACATGCATTTCTGCTTTGACCTCTGTCGACAAATTTTCTTTCCTAGTTTCACCCATACCCAAAATTTGAGGGATACTTCCTTGCTCTTTCTTCTACATCAAGCTTTTTGTTTAAAGAAAGTCATTGTCCTTTTGAAAGCTTGAGGGCACGTGAAAGCAGTCTCTCTATATTAAGAATCCCCAGTGGGAACTCCATAGTTGCATTCCCTTCTGCATCAGCACCAGGAAAGCAGGAACACGAGGTCACCGGAGCAGCGTAGATCAGATATAACCCAGGGTCAGGCACTTGCCCCGGGCAGGTCACATTCAACCCAGGTGACTGCAACGAACACTTTGACTACAGAAGTTATATGAAGATTCATATAGTATCTCGGAGTATTTTCCTTAGATCCCATATTTGCCCTTTCCCATGCCCATATATATTGTTGCATCTTTTGCATTTAGTATTCTTTTATATTCTTAATTGTTCTTTGAAGAAGGTTGTTTGAATTTTATCACTACAGTGTTCGTAGAAAAGATGCCATTCCATTATTTGCTACATATAACAATGACAGTTGCTTATATTGGATTGGATTCCTAGCCCCATTTTTTCTTTCTGAAAAACTATATTCAGTTTGGAAGCCTTTCCATGTGCAGAATTCCCTCCTGGATTAACAAGGCTGATGTCACCACTGTGCAATTCTGGGTTAAGCCGCAGTAACTCCCCTGATCTCAATAAAGCTGCAACAACAGAAAACTCCAGTAATGCACTGGTGAGTCACACCCAGGCAGCTCTGCACGGGGAAGGGTTCTGGATGCCTCCAAAGAGTAATCAATGAATGCTTTTTATTTTTTACCAAATGCTGGCTGCATTGCACTGCGAAACATGGATTCAGGCTGCCAACGTACACTTAGAAAACTTACACAAAACAAAAAAAAAGAGCTGATTTTGATGTTAGTGATCTATATGCATCAGTGACCTGAAGCTATTTGAGGTACTAAAGGTTATCGTGTTATAAGGCAGCAAAATTGATTAAATTTTTCTAATGAGATGAAGTCACAGTACACTAATCCTTAATCAAATAATGTCACATATGGCTTTCTTCTCAGTTTGGTACCTTGGCTATGCCACCATGGGACAGGCTCCAAGTTTTTTATCAGGCAACGTGCTTGTGATTTCTGCCTAAGGACAAAACAGGAATTCAGCGTTGCGCCCACTGTTTGCAGAACCAGGCGATGTCAATTGTACATTAGTTTGCATATATATATATATATACATATATATATATTTATGTTAGACTTTCCTCTTTCCATAACCCTCTTATTTTCCTTCATACTGAGGGACAGCTAACAAAAAAGAGTGCAGGGAATTTCCCAGCTTTAGAAGCAAGAAACATCAAGTTCAATGTGCCCAGCATCATTCTATTTAAAGCACTAGTAAATAAGCCAACAAACTACTGTCCATAAGCATTACATCACATGTTGCCACGTTTCTCTGAGGCTATATAAAGCCGTAATATGTTCCCTAATGAACTGCATGGTATGTTCAGGCCATATGGCCCACCACAATGGTACAGTACAATGCTCTAGTTACAGGGGTGCATAACAATCAATATCTGACATATATATCATCACGTTTAGGAAACGTCTCCCAAGGAGACTACATGTTAAAATAAACAGTGAATATTTTATTGCTTGCTCTCTTGTGTGCTTGTTACAATTCGGTTTATGTATTATTTGTTTATAAAATCATTTGTGCTAATAACCCGAAATGCCAACACATTTTTTTATTTTCCTTTATGTCCTAATTTCACTGCTGCTGTGGGAATAGAAAGAAGGTGATTGGCTCCTGTTATTTTGTTTCAAAAGTTCCAGCTGCTGACTAATTACCCTGTTGGAAAAGCAAACACGGCTGTTTCCCATATCTACACTACATTTTCTTATTTCCAAATATGAAACTACAGGAATCCAAGGCAGTTAATGTGTCAGGTTTTATTTATACAGCTCTTCAGTTATCATGTGGAGCAGCATCTCTGCCCAACCTTTTGGATTACAAAAGGATTTTGTCAAAAGATAAAATGCTAGGGAATGGGTTAAAGTATGTACATAAATTTAAACAAACACGTAAACAGAAAGCAGAACACTTGGACTATCTCTGTGCATTATGGTCAATGAAGCCATAATCTCCTAATACCCCTGACAATGAGGTCTCTCCATTAGCTAATAGCCGGTTTTAAACACAGTCTTATAATAATTCTACCAACTAAATAAACATTTCAAAATGAACACGCGCGTGTGCATAATCATTCCGATTTACAGGGCAGAAAACGTACAGCATTATGTTTCACTGACTGTTTTTCATTCATTCATTCAATTTTGCACGGCGTAAGCCCGCGTGCAACTGTGCCACCCACGATAAAAATACCCTCTCCCAGTTAAACCGGCTCTGAGTTAGCCCCCTAGCTTCCTCCCAGAGTGCTGTATCTGCAGCAGCCACCCTTCTGGGAGAGCGGACCTACCTTTAACTGAAGAAATGATAAGCCACGCAGGTCATTATATGGGGCTGGATCATTTGGGTTCCTGGGGCCATTCATTCTGGGCAGGAAAATCCTGGATGTGCTCAATCCGAAAAGCAAGAGCGTGCTTTTCTCATCAGCCCGAGCACTGCTGCTCTTCCGCTTCTTGTCAATATTTAACTAGTTTGTCAAGTTGGATTATATTGCCTGTCCTAAATCCTACTCCTGTAATTCCAACTAAGTGGGTGTGCTTCCAACGCAGCCTCTTAGTCAAATACTGATAGCTTATCAAAGTCATTTGTTTGACCTGAAAGGTTTCTTCCTGTGTGCATTATCATATATAGGTGATATGGTTGCCAAACCAGTGCACCAGAGAAACCAACATGGTAAACAAGAAGCCACCATTTCTGTGTCCCACAGAACATATACAGAAAACAAGGACTCTTGGATTTTCAGCCTTTCACGATGATTATTTGCCGCAGAATGAAGGCTATATAAAAACATCATTCACAGCAATTAGAGAAATTCAATATATACATACTTTTCAAAGGACTAATATAAAATAACATCGTTTTTTGGACTTTTTTTTTAAAGGAGGCTGAAGGAAGTGCTTCGGCAGGACTGATCCCACCCTCGGATGTGGCCTGCAGCTGCCCTCTCCCTGCAACTACCCCACCATGGGGAAAGCTATTTCTGCTGACTGCTAACAAGCCATTTCTTTTTGACCTGCTGAAGATGCAACTACACACTACTGTGAACAGGCTCGTATGAATTCATGTTTTATTCCACTTCTGCACATTTATTTGCAGGCTAAGTGTGCCTCTTAGGAACAGGTAATTTGCCCATACCGTCCTCAATGGAACTAAATTTTGCTCTCCAAATTTAAAGACACTAATAATATCAAGCAGCAAAAACAATGATGCAAAGCCCATATGCTGTTTCAAGCTACAGTAGTTAACATTAAAAAGTCAATTATTACCAGCCCACTGCAATATTTTGTCTCTTAACCATTCTATGATGATTCGATGATGATGAAGAACTGGTAGAAGCTCCCATCTGCCATTCAGATAGATGGCCACTAATCTTCAGGCTACAGTTATCAGCCAGTGAAATCGTATATGCAATACAAATGGTTATTCTAGATATAAAGGGATTCTTAACCTATATACAATCTCTTGAGCAACTTAATTCCCCACCCTCTTCCCCGGTGCTTTTCTGAAACCCACAGCCTGCACTGAAATAGATGCTGAGCCTCAAACAGTCAAAAGCAATTTGGTACTTCTACATCCAAACCGTGCACAATTGGTCTCTGAAACTAGTGGAACAAATGCTACTCTCTTGCAGCAAGATTTTTTTGTCTTTGATAAATATTAGCTGACGTGCAATAGTCATAGCCAAAGCAGCTGACCCATATTTCATAACTAGTGAAGTTTTCTTTGCCGCTGTCATTAGAAGCACTCAGCTGCTGAGGGCCGTGAGCCGCGTCCCGCTGCGAAACGCCTTCTCAGATCACCGAGTGCAAGATCACCGCACGTGATCCTCGACAGGAGGAAATGCACTGCAGCTCACTTGACAGAAGATTTTAATGCAGTTCTTTACGTCTTTTTAAAAGTTAAAAAAGGTTAAAGAAGGAAAAAGTGGAGACATTCCAGTTACATCTTATTAAATGCTATTTGCTACTGGGAACCTCTGCGGACTCATCGCTATCAGCACATACAGTCGTGGGGAGGAAGCAGATACTGGGGGAGAGAAGTTTTGTCACAAGGATATGGTGTGATAGCGCTCACCTAGCAGCTGGGATTATGAGATAACATGCATCAATTGGTCATGAGGTCATCTTCAGCCTAACTGAATTCCTACTTTCAAAGAACTATCACTGAATGTAACTTTAGTGAAAATCATTTAATACCTGAAATCTGCCCATCTGAAGAATGCTAGAAATCAAAAAGTCTTTAGAAAAGACTACATTCTTGAGCCTAGAATGTGGGGTTTTTTTATTATGAAGTTGAAACACTGCTAATGTTTTCAGGGTTGTGTTGAAGTTTGGGTGTTTTCTGCTTTTTTGCAAATAGATAATCAGAGTCAGAGTTTGCAAAGAGAGGAGTGTGGAAAATCTGAAAATAGTCAAATTACACCTAATATTTTAGGTAATATAAAATGCCATGAACCTCAGAAGAAAATACTACAAATCTGGTACAGGAAAATCTTTGTTTACTTAATGCAATTCTGACTCCTAATTTATTATTTATTTATTTAAGCATTGCGTGAACTTCCCCAGCCAAGCTGTTCGGGTTGCCAATATGAATAGCTTTCCACATCTGCTGCCAACTGATGTCTCCCCTTACGGTATTCAGAGCTAAAGACCAAAAAATTCAGAATTAGCTCTTTAATAAATGGGTCTGTGGAGCAGTTCAGCCTTAGTATAAAACAGCTGTTTCAGCAGTCATACGGCTTCTGGCAATTGTCTCCAAAACTTGCCTTTGCCACAGCATCCACAGCAAGGAGTTAGCCAGTGCTTCCATCACAAGCCCCCATTTTTGCATTCTTAAAAAATATTTTAAGTGAAGGCAATATTTATGTTGCTCAACATTCTGTGTTGTTTGGGGAATGAGAGTAAATTCTGACCTTTAGATCTCACTGAAGATTTTTCATCCTTTTCTTGAAACTCATTAACGCACGTTAATGGTTTCGTACGTGCATAGAGACAACATTTCCTGGTACACACTGCAACAAATGCAACTCACAGATTCACTTATGCATCCTAAACATATCATTTGAGGTCTCACTATCTTACAATGACTGCTGAGCTAATTCTATCAAACTCCCCTTGCCCCCAGTGGAAATTCAGCCAAAATGAAATGAAAAAAACCTGGACCATGCTCTGTGTTTGGGAGAAAAATGAACTGTCTTGGTAGCTGCCACATTTGTGTGCCAGAAATTGTTGTGTGGGATTTTAAAAGGTGCTTACTTTTGGCCTCTGTTCCCAGTGAAATCAGTCAGTGATTAAACTTCCATTGACCTCAGTGGGAACAGATTTAAACTCACATTAAGCATTTTAAAATCCAAGTAGGCAGGCTTTACGTATTGGACAACATACCTTTCCGAGCACTATTATAAACCTTTTTCTCCCATTGAATCTACTGGCGATGCATCTCTTAGAGTAAATGTTGGAAGAGACTGAATAAGCGCAATTGTTTTTCAATGTCACTTAAATAAATTGCATACAGTGCCACAGGCTGAATAAGAAGAAACAATTTTTTATAAGCTCATAATGTTTTTCTTTGTCTTAGAATGTGCTCATTAAACTTTGAACAGTGTAAACCACGCAGCATCTGACATAACTGCCGTTCTAACATTGCCATGTCTGCCCCATCACACAATAAACTGAACATGACTTTTTCATGAGAAACAATAAAAAACGTTCATCAATTATTAAAGTTTTCTTTTCAGTATGTATGGTTGAAAAAACATATAAATAAAAAAAAGTAAAATCTCTTCCTACATGTCACTTATGCACACATTAAATAATTTGGTTTTCTTACAGCAGGCCCAGCCACAACAATACCTTGTTTAGAGCACTGTCTGACATCTATAGTTCACTATTTTAGGCATGAAGGAATTCAAGACCCTCACTGCTGTCCTACACACAGCTATGGCCTTGGGCTAAAAAATAAATACCTGCCTTTCACAGAATGCTGTAGGCAGTTTAGCATTTCCAGAAATATAGTAATTCTTTCTCCGTATCTTCTATTTTGATCTTTTCAGAAAGAATCAATTAGGCAAAAAATCTCTGCAACATTGAATATTTTTGAACGCAGCGATGTCGGTAAAACGGATGGAGCACAGAGTGTGGAGAAGGTAATTAATGCTGCAGCCCAGCGTTCCCTCGCATGAGTGGGAACACTCTGCCTGTGCAGCTTTCAGTGACCTGAAGGTCATTCTTCTGTATAAGGACATTTGTTACAAGGAGGTCACTAAGGTTTTTTTAAACCAACAGGGAAAACAAGGAAACTGCTTTTCCCCTCTGCCAACTTTTCTGCAGAGCATCACTACATCCCTTCCAAACTTCTACTGCCTCCTGCCCCACACTATAACCGGAGCAGTGGACACTTCTGTTTTGTCTGCCCTTCATTGCCTTTCCTCAAGAAAGCATCTTAACTTTCTCGAGGTGGAAAAGACCCTCCTTTGACCTCATTCTTCTTAGTTTTTCTGTATTCATGGATGCCAAGGGAGACCGATGAGGAAATTGCTTGTTTCCTTTCCCCCCCCATTCCCACTCATGTCTCCCTATTTCCCAAGAGCGGTCACAGTAGTGCTTGTAAAAGCTTATTTCCGCAGTGCCTCACTCCATACATCCTATGCTTCCCTTATCTCATCCAAGAGATAGCACCTCAGCTCGTACAGTGAGTATTAGCTCATTCCGGGGTTCTGTAGTGGATCCGAGGTGAGTGCATCACCCAAGAGCTACAAACACTGTTTCCCATGGTATCCATATATCGAAAGGCTGGAAAATCTAACATCCAAATACTGGCCAGCCAAACTTGGCTTAATGAGAGATTGAAAGAGATCACAGCCCAGGGAAGGATGGCTGCAGGCCATAAATGCAAATAGCTGTGCGATTAACAACATGTTATGCCCATAAAATTTAAATCAAATGTTGGTCAGCTGAAGGTCATTAAAGAAAGAAAGTCCCTTAGTTCTCCTTTACTCTGCTCTGAAAGGCTGATGCTCGCCAGTGGGAGGTACGGCGGACTAAGAGGAAAACCACACAGATACAAAAAACTTTGTTTTAAAAAAAGAAACTGGATTCGCTGAATATTATGGTGAGCCCAGCCTATGCAAGGAAAGTAGTAACAAACCATAAATTACCAGGAACAACAACAAAAAAATCCTTGTTCATTCGAGCGACTCTTGTCAATACGTGTCACTTACCTGGCACCCGGAGAGAGCGCTCGCAGCACAAACATTATAAAAAAGGCCAAACTTTCTAGAGTGCGCTGGATACTTTGCCAGCTTTTGTAAGCAGAGTTCAAGAAATGTGAAACTATTTACTGTCAAATGGCTGCCTGCTGGCTGTGAAGAGGCACCTTTTACAAGAGCTAGAGGGGATTTGAATGTTGTTTCTACAGGACTTGAACTCAGAACTCCTCCAAGCAACGGAGGAGGCTTTGCACGCCGAAGTGCGGGTACCATCAGCTGTCCACCACATCACTGCAGTGGGAAATAACTGCTGAATAAACAGGATCTGCTTAGTTTGACCACTGTCTCCTGTATGAATCAAACCATGCTTGCTGGCAGTACAAATACCAGCCTTTTTTCATTTCCACTGCTGGACAGAGTAGAAATTTGCTGGATTTAAATCAAATAGAGAAAAAGATTTTTAATCCTTGCTGAAAACACCTAGTACCAAGGTATGTCTTCTGCATCTGCACAAAGATAGAAGATTATAATCATTTAACTCGAAAGTTCATTTGAGAATTCCAGGTGAGTGAAACAAACTCGGAGAAGCTAAATGTTTTGCTCAGAGTTGCACATCACCAGGGTAGCTACAGAGAGTGAAATGCTGATGTGCGCTTGAACAGCTGGAGGACAAATTAGCTTCTTCGGAAGGTGTTTCAGCTTGTAACTCTTTCAAACTTTATCCAGGCATTAATTTTCCTTAGTGGCTACCAAACAATAGGAAAGCTCAGTACAAGTCCAAAACTGGCCAGCTGAGAAGCATCTATCAGACCCAGCCCAGGATTTGATGGCAGAATGTGTGAAAAAGTCCAAAGAGCAATGAACCTTTACACTGAAATTACCAAATTCAGTACATTCACATAAAGAGTGATTTAAGTATGTTTACAGGGGTTTATATTTATGAACATATTACTATTGCATTATCTTCCTTGAGTTCTTTGTAAAGTTAAAAGGAAAACAAAATCCTTCTGGTCTTTGTCTGGGAAGTTTTTCTGATGCTGAATTTATTTGTTTATTGCCAAGTAGAAGCCTTAAGGATGTGTAAAGTATCGGCTATGACACACAGCCTTTCTTACTAGATCAAATCTAGGTCTCCATAGACAGCAGATAATAGCACAAAAGGGGAAGTGTGAGATGAACTCACACTAGAATTAGAAAAAGAAAGGATTTAAAGCTGAAGAATTTGAGGGAAAACATCCATTATGATACACTTCACATTCACCATTAGGCTGCCCTTGGGAGGAAGAGAATCAAGAAGCTGTAAAACAGGGTTTAAAATGGGCTTCCCGGGACTTGAGGAACCAGTAGACCTCCATTAGACAGACTTTTGACAGGTCTCTAAGTTAGGATATCCTATATATAAAAATAAATACGGCTCTAGCTGACAGACTATTGTTTCTATGGCAGTGTAGATCAAGACTAGTCAGAACTCTTCCAAGTCATTGAAACCAAACTATTTTCTAAAACCACAGTGAGCCCATGGTACAGACACGGCATTATTTGTAGCTTGGAGCTGGTTGGTGACAGCTGCCTTCTTTCTTAAAGCCCGCGCTCCCGGGGCTGGGCAGGACGCGGGGGCTGCTCCCTGTCCGCTTTCCTGGGGAGGCTTGTCAGTATCTGGGACTTCTAGTACTCAGCAAATGGGAAACTCTCCATGCACAAACCAAAAGGTCTGAGCCAACAAGGCAAACACAACAAAATCTCAAATATGTGTTTACATGCTCCTGTTTTGTAAATCAGTTGTATCGTTTTTTGGTAATGTTAACTATTGCTTTTCCTCATTCTGACCATGAAGATACAGAGTAGAAAAGGGATGCATCCATTCAATTCTGATCAATTTGAACCCCGTTTTCTCTGTTACTGCAGCTTCTCTCATTCTCTTCCCTTTGGGGAAGACTCTACTCTGATTTTTTTGCAAATTTCTGGGGAACATTTGCAGCTGTCCAGCTGTCCAGCTTCCACCATGTGAAGAAATGGGTGTTGGAATATTGCTCTGAAAGGCAAAGAAAAGGGCTGATTTCAAAGCGATTAGAGACTGAGAGCTAGAGAAGCTTCGAGGATGGAATACATCATTTTACACAAAAAAAAGTTCCTTGTTCAGGCTCTCTTGTTGCTTTACCAGACTACAAAGGGGTTTACCAATGGGAAACAAAAGCAGAAGGGGCAGGTTAGAGCTCAGGGCAGTGGTTTTAAATGAGGCTGTATTCTCTTAATCTCTTGTTTCTGGAGTAAAATCTAGCAGAAGAGAGAGAAATCCAAGGCAATGAAAATATATGCATTATAACAGTATCAGTAAAGTATATATTTATTTTGGAATGCCCTTAGCAAGCTTAATATGAACAGACTGAATTTAATAAGGGAAATATCTGCATCCTTTGCTTTCCACATCTCATCCTCAGAATCTAAGCAGAAACACCAACTTCTCCACTGCGTGTTTTTTAAACAGAACGTTATTTACACCCCCCAAGTTCAATAGCAGAACACAGCCATGTAAAGCAAAGCTTGATAATGCATCATCTTCCCCAGTGGGTCCTACCAGTAACTAGTAAATATGTAAGAGCAGACACAGTACCTTAGGTCAGAAGCAAAGTGTTAATTCTTGCAGGTCTCCAGTAGGTAACCCCAGAACCGTGTGGAGCAAATACCTACTTTTACAATAGGTCGCTGCGCAGCTACAAGGTGGAAGGGGGTTGCGTGAGGGAATGGGAACTGAGCAGGACGTTTCAAGACCAGTGAGAAGCAGGGATTCAGTTAACTGGCTGCCTCCTGGGCTCTGAGTCATGCAAATGTTAGCTTCAGGAGCATCCTCTGAGTTGAGCAAAAACATTTCAGTACATTCACAAGTTGTCAGGATGGTAACACAGGGTTCAAATAGGGAGATTTGTTTGTATGTAAATTCTTCTCCCACTACTACAGCTGTGTCAAGGCTTATGCCAACTGGCACTCAAAGCTGTTCTACTGCCAAAATTTGCTGTCTCCAAAGCAAATGGGAATGAGCCAACGTCTTGTGGATCTCAACTGTAAGTAGCCATCTAAGACAGTATATAAAATGAGCTTGCAGAAGAGCCTGGCGATCTCCATAGGAACAGTCAACTCAGAGGCACAGAAAGAGTGAGAAAGAGAGAAGGAGGTTACGTATATTGGATAAACAGAGTTCATTTTTGTCTCCTGACTAATATTTCGGACCAGATTCTCCACTGGGATAAATTAGAGCATCTTTAGCCCGATGTTTGCAAAATTCTTGACATCATTGTATAAACCGTATTATTTGAGATGATAAATCTGGGGTCTGTTTTCTTTGCCTTATAGTTTAAAGGGCCTCCAGGCTATTGTTTTCAAGGCCCTTTCCAACATCAGACAGGCAAGGCACTTAGTCACACTTCATCTTCATGCAAATGGAGACTGCATATAGTTCCCCTAGTCTGGGTTTCAGGGAATGAAAGAAAAACCTGGAACCAAACACCAAAAGGCAAATAACAAAACCATAAGAGCTAGTGGCTGCAAAATCTGTCCAGCTCCAGCTCACATCAGTGGAAGTATGTGATTTTGTGCCAGCTGAGGACCCAGCCCTCAGTCTAAATATTGACTCAGTGTTTGGTCTCGTGGACTAAACAAGAAGTTTCATGAGGCATTTCCGAACCCAGTTGGGTTTGGAGAGCCTGAAAGCCTCCACTTCAGCCTTTATGTGATCAAAGTTGAGAGCTCTATTTGAGCTTGCTCCTGAATACAGTCAAGAGATTTTTCAGCTGCTTTAAGATTTGGCTTTTATATATACTTGCTGCGGCACCTACAATCTAAAAAGTATTCTCCATAAATACAAGGAAAAAAAAATCCCACCCCGTAGTCATACTTAAAGCTGGAAAAAATATTTAAGAATTATTTTTCCCCTCAAAAAACAGGTGATTTATCTGATTCAGGAAAAGGAAATCAATCTTTACTGCTATGCCCGAAGTGAAAATTATCTTCTATCCTACTGAGAGCTTTGTGTTTTATTTGGTCAAGTATGTTCTATAGGAACTTAGGAAAAAAGGCAAATTACTAGCATTTGAACATTTATCAAATTCTTTCAAAAATAATTGAAAGACTTTTATTTTTTTAAACATTAAAATGGTAAAAGTATTTTTCTGTAACCAAGGAGAAGGCATCAAATATAATCTTCTGCAGTAGATGTGTAAGTTCAATCTTTGCCCAGGATGACAAGCACAGAGAGTATATATTTTTGCTTAAGAATTTCATATCTTCAATCCATTTTCATCTCTACAGCCTCTAGAAATCTGAATATTCTTTGACACTTATTCACCCTTGAGCCTGATCGTCCATTCTCAGCATGCTGACTGTACTCCAGATTTTGTAAAAAGCGTGAATCCTTATCCTGAGCAATTACCTGTTCTTCTCTGATACTGATTTTGTTAGCTCTGAATTTCTATAAAGTGCTTTTCTAGACTGGACCCTGCTCTTTCACAGGCTCTGTCAGTGATACGCTGCCTCGTACGCTGAAGTAGATCTCATCAATGTACCATCCTCTGTTCTCATCCCGTTTTGGCAACTGCCGTAATCAAGGTAAAAGGTCTTAGTTAATTATTTGCTTCCTTAAAGGGTTATTGGAAGATTATAGAAAGAAGACAGGTACATTATTGTTAGCTGTAATACCACTTCTCACTCAAAGGCCATCAAAACCTCTTTAAGATCAAAGTTTCTTACTGAGAATTTACACTGCGCCATACCCTAAGGAGTATAGACTGGGATCACGAGTCCTCCGGGGTCAGAAAAGATCACCCTGTTTTATCTGTAACTTTTTTTTTTGTTGCTGTTTTCCTTGACTGCTTAACTCTGGCCTTAAATGCTCTTGTGCACCAGACTCCAGCCTCCATTTACAAAGGGGTTACTCCACCAAAGGGACAAAAGCTACATTATCCCAGCTTTCAGAGCAGCCACATACGCTGGGAATTTTTTCCAATAGAAAATATAAATCCTTTTTGCTACTGAGAATCTCATTTTGCCACATCTGGCTAGGACGGGATCCTTTCTGCTCACCTAGCAATGACAACAGCAAAAGCAAGTGCACGTCTGTCCCCCATTCAGCGCCTGGCTTCCTGACACAGCGTAATGGACATTGCCGGTGGGGACACACTCGGGCGAGTGCCATCTGTGCTGAGGGAAAGTGTCTATGTACAAACGGATGGAGCAAAATGCGCCTCGTGAAGAGGAGAAGAAAATTTTATCTGTTTTGAAAGGCTATCAAGGATTTCAATAAAGGGCAGTAGATGCATTGCTTTTGATCAGCTCATAAACTCCCCTATTACCATTCTGGGGAAATAAAGCTCTACTTAACAGCCTCTGCTCCTTCTCATGGAGATGGGTGGAATTTATCTCTGATGGCTTTTCACTGAAAACAAGTCATCATTTATATCCCAAGAAATACTAGGATAATGAAAAGTGCCATACACAGCGCAGATACTTCCCCCAATTTCTTTCTGGAAGCTTATTAATTATCAGCACTCTCTGAGAGGTTTGTAAATCAGAATCTGCTTAAATAATCTATGAATGTGTGATAATGCTCATTATTTTCACAGACTGGAAAAACAAGCCCATTCCTACCCAAAAGTCCCATAAACCAGGCAATCCCATCACCACACCAGCACACTTGTTCAGCTAAATGAGCGTGTGAGGACCCCTAGTCTGTAAATATGAGACACCCTTTCTTTATTTCCTATTAAATGATACAAAGCGGCAGTAATTGTTTGCCAGGGATATGGCTAAAGGTCTTTATTTTATAATACAGTGTCCTTTTAAGGCACTTGTTTCCATTTGTCTTAGGAGATGTGCTACCTTGTAAGAAAAACACACAAGGGCAACAGACACCTGGAGAAGGCCCACATCACAAGAAAAGGCTTAAATCTGCTTAGGAAAATGGATCAGACGAGCACACCCTTAAAACAAACAGAAAAAATGGGCAGCCCTCACCTGATCCCCTGCCTTCCCACAGCTCCTCCTGCCCACGAGCCCCGGCTCAGCCACTGCAGGTACGGGGCCATCCCCACTTTTCCCTCTCCACCCAAATCCAGCCAGGAACACGACGTGCCCTACACGCAGGCACGCAGAGATGCAATTCATAGACTCCTGAACCAGTGTGAAAGAATACAGACCAGTAATTTCACTGGGAGTTTAGTCAGAGGAGGCCAACAGGGAAAAAAAAAAAAAAAAGAGCAAGACTGATTTCTGCAATGCAAGTATTTACACAGGCAGATCACAAATCCAGGGTTTTTAGCTGATCAGTCAAGGGGAATGACTTGGGAAGGCCCGAACAAAAAACAACACTTGGGAAGAGCTTAATTTCATTGTCTGAAGGTTTCTCCGCCGAGTTTAACCAGCCCTGCCCTCCGCTTCTTTAGGCAGCCTTTCTTAGCAACAAAAGACTTTCACACTCCAACATACATGAGAGAGACAATTTTCCGATGCACTGACGTGATGCAGGCTTGGCGCGGACTGAATGTCATCAGGTTCTGGTCACTGGTCTGTAGGCAAACACCAGCTCCCCGTCCACCAATTAATTCATCTTTAGCTAGCACAGTGACATCCAGAACCGACACAGACACATCACACCGGGGATGGGGGATATTTTGGGGTTAGAAAATAATCTTCTATGATTTTTAGAAAAATGCTGTGGTACAATATTGGGTGCCACAAATACCCAGAATGTGTATCCCAAACTGCCGCAGAAAAGCACAATTCTTCTTTCTGTATGGTACCAACAAGTGTGTAGAGAGTAACTCACCCTATTTTTAGGTTTGTCACACATTCATCTCTCACTTTCCTCTATCCGTATCTCTACTGGCACCACTTCCTGAGCTTTCCTAATTAGTGCATCAAGCCACACACATGGATATATAAATATAGATTAGATATAAAGACCTTGAGTTTCTGAGTTTTAAGAATACCCCTAAAAATAGATGGTAATTGTGTCTAATATGGAGCACTGTTCTCCATATTTCCTTCCTTGCCTCCATTTTGAGAGTACAGTATAAACAATAATTTTACCATCATAAATAATGCAAGTCGTTCCACAAGATATCAGTAATGTCAATTAGTCATATTTCTTCCCATCAATGAGAATTTCCTGTTTTCTACTACGCTTTGGGAAAAACACTCTTAGCCTTCATGCATGAGGATTGAAAAAACATCTTTTGTTTCTCATTCACGGCATTCAGAGTTCACCTTGTACACTGTGAGCCCAGATCCACAGGTTTGCACTTCCTGAAGTTTGTATCCTCCTTTCAAAGTGCCGTCCCGCAATTCATGCAGGGCTGGCCAACTTACGGTCCTTGTTATGAAAGCACCATAATGCAAGTTTATTGGGCCCATAAGTGACGTATGTCCTCACATCCCCAGCCCTGAAAAATATGTAATCCATATTAAATAAAACCCTGAACCATTTTCAGTAATATTTGCTCCGTTTTAAAAGGTGATTAGAAAGTGAGCAAAGGTTGAGGGAGAACTTTGTGCAATGGATAAGGTTAACACAACACAGATGTAACGTTTCTGCTGGGTGATGCACCAGGTTTTACAAACATTAATTAAGCCTCACGTTTTCCGTATGAGGTAGGTAAACACTGCCACTCCCTTGCTCTCAGATCTGTAAAACAAGGACAAGGCCAGTAAAAGGTCTATGATTCATAAGACATCAGAAGAGCCAAGAGCAAAATTAAAAAAGACTTAGCAGCCAGCCCACATTCTAACAACTTGAATTAATTCAGTCAGTGATGGGATCCTGTGCTCTACTCATGCAGGGTCAGGTCCTGTTTCCCTTGCCAATGACAGCAGATTCCTGGCTGTATTTGACTTCCAGGTTTGCATAACTATAAATAATCTGCTACATCTCATTCTTCCAGAGTCCAGTCATCTATAATTTCCAACATGACTTCTTTCCTCCTCCTCTACTCCACTGGTTTGATGCTTAACTCCTTGGACCTCTTCTTTGCAGCATGGTATTGTGAGAAACCTCTGTAGAAAGGGAAGCTATGAACCAAATGATGAACATATTCAGCACAGAGTCCACAGCTGTGAGAAATTCAATGTTAACAAAAGCCAGCAGGAAAGTGTTTAAATTCTCCCTTCTGTCCTCAGACCTGAATATCAGCAGGGTGTAAGTGGTTCACGGACGTTGTACCTCTCATCTTCGCCATGGGATGAATTTCACTTAAACACCACAGTCGTATCTCACAGCTTCGGTCTCCATTCCTACCTATTTTCAGTTCTCAGATATACCCAACAGAAATTATAACTATAGAAACTACAATAAATAATAAAGCTCACTTGCCCTAACTTTCAAACACGGCTGTGTACCTGTAAATCTTAACTGCTGCACCAGGGGCAGGGAATCAGAGATGCCATAAGACTCAAGATGAATACATAAGCAAAAGAAGAAGCAAGTTCATATACTGCTACTTCAAATTTTCTACACTGCTGGGCTTTACATATTATATAAAATAGATAACCAAATTTTCTCTTTCTGCAGTTGGTCAAAGATGTTCAAAACTGTCCTCTAGAGGACTTTTGAAATGAATGCATTTGCAAGTTGCTTAGGACAGAAGTTTCAATTAAGAAGTGCAGGTTTGTAATCAGAATTACTGTAAGGGTAATTGCATATTCAAGTATTTAATCTGAGGTCACATTTGCCTAAGTTATTGAGAAAAAAATATTTTATTATTTTTAACTCTTTGAGCCAACAATCCTGCAGGAAAGAACTCCACTCCGTTCTCTTTCAAACGCTAACACAATAACTGCTGGAAAATTTTTAAATGTAGCATTTGTCCCTGATGCAAACACATTTATATTTGTCAGCTCTGAAATTACATTCATTGTGCTGGTAGTCAAAAGAATAAAAATTATGGTGGAAAACAGTGATGAAATAGATATGAATGCTTTACCTGAGTATCAGGGCATGATCAGCTCTAGAAGCACCACTGCCTTATTTTCACAACCTGGTGCCTTAAAATTAGCAGTATTTGTGTCATTTTTTAAAGTATTGTATTAATATTTACAGTCTAGCATTGAGTTCCCATTCGATTCTACATGAATTCAGTGCTGCTGAGAGCAAAAGAGGGTCAAGTCACCTCTTGGCCTATGCACAAAAGTCCTGCATCATTAAGGAGATGAAAAAGGAAGGACCACATTTAGGCAGGTGATCCAGCAGAGTAAGTCTCCTGAGCTGGAACCACGCAGTTAATTCCACTGCATCAATATTTCAAATGCATCACGTTCAGAGGAAAATACACTTGCCAAAAACAACAACAGTTTGGCTTAAAATCAAAACCTGTAACCCGCAATGTATTAAGTGCCAGTGTTCTTGAAATGCTTCCTGGTTTTATGAATACAACCTGCATTTCAAGTGCTATCATGTAACCAGGATAAGAAGACATTTAAAAAATAAAGGTATAAAATGCAGCATACCAGACGGATTGTGGCTTAAGAGCATAAATAAATACAGAGTGAAGCCGTTGCTCATAAAGCATCATTTCAATAATTGGAGCGAATGACCTAGACAAAGAGATGGCTTGTGTGAGGTGGTAAATATGCTGCTATTTTAAAAGCTCAGAGGCTCCTTTAAGACTGACAGTGCTGGAAATCCTGAGCTACACCATGCCAAACAGGGTTCTGTTTATTCAGATATAACATGTTCTGGGATCTGAAGAGCTGTGTTCAGTCTTTCAGTACAGCCTTGACCAAGCCTAACTCGCTTTCTCACTTAAATATTCACTGAATATTACGCTTTACTCAGCTGCTTCTTGTACTGGTGTGACAGTGCGTTGCAGCTGCCTACCACTGTCAGAATCTCATTTCTCTGGACAGTGAGGCCAGAAATCCATTTCAACACCCTGAGAAAAAAGAACAGAACGCATAAGACACGGAATGCTGGAGAGAATCCATGCTTGGGACCAAAGTGTGGTTTGGACAAAAATGATGAAGTGAGGAGATGACCCTGGAGCTGACGGTTTGAGTGAGCCCCAGATCAGTGATTCTCCAATGGGTCTCTCCCTCCCTTTGTGTTCAAGCTTCACCACTTTGCACAGAATACTTAATTAGCCAGAAAGATTTTCTTGTTCCGTAGTGGGAGATTTAGATTCCTATTCCTGTACCAGTGGACAGTCAATTATTTATACAAAGTAGAAGAGAGTCAACAGAAGGGACTGCAAATGCCCCGTGCAACATAACGACCTATCGCTTGGAGGCTACAATGCTCTCGAGGGAGAGGAGAGAACTGAACCTTAGAAAAGCAGGACAAAATCATCTCCTTCTCCCTGGATAATATAGCTCTTTTCCTGGTTTGCTTTTTTTTTTTTTCCTGTTTTCTTTTTTCTTTTCTGAAATGAGAAGGAAAATTTGACCCAAATTCACAAGCAGTTTCCAGGCAACTGAACTTTACCAGAAGATGTAACAAAGCTCTGAAAGGCTATTTGCCATCCTGCTGTAAAAACTTAATGTAGTGCAGTCATTCCACGAGGTAAACTAAGGACAGCCAGCTACTTCAGAAAGGCAGGGAGGAGAATTTTCTGTCACTGAGGAAACGCTAAATACTGATCACCAGCATGTATTTTCATTGCCAAAGAATAATGATCCAGAACTTAAAAGTGATGTGAATCCTTTCCCCCCCAACATCAAGAATCTTGTTTCCGTTTCTGCTGTATGAAATTACTATTAATTCCTTATGCTATCTTAGGATCTGGAAGACCCACTTATTATCCAGAACCTTCTCTGGTTCGATGCTGTATAAGCTGTGGATTTTGGGCAACAGAATAATCAGGGATTTCAGAATAGCAGGCACCCTAACTATTTTTTTTTCAACACACGGGACAGTAAAGATGTGTTTTAAAGGCTTTTGAAGGAGAGCAGTGAAGTATCTTTTGGCTATCGATGGAGCGTTCTTCCAAAGCGTGAGGAAGGGCTGGGAAGTGGTAGGAATGCCTTTCAATACCTCCCCAAGCAGCGTGGGGAGCTGAGCTTGACACTAATGGCAGGCCAGAGAGCCAATTCAACCCTTCACTAGAGGCCTTGAGCGGTAAATTTCCTTAAAATGCATTTAGGGAAAGGTGAGCTCATGATGCTCAGAGATGATACAACTGAGTGAGCAGATTGGCAAATTAGTCTCTCCCTTTGACTGACATAAAATAGTGGGTTTTACCTCTAACCTGGCTAATAGATTCTATGATTCTATCATAACAGATTACTGAAGAAAATCCAAATTGACCTCTATTGCACTCTCTGACCAGCTTCGAGAAAACGATGTTCCGGTCAAGTTCCCACATTTCCCTCTCTCAGACTGGGTGCCCATCATCCCGTACGGTGACAGTCTGGTACGATGGCTCAGCCTGGCGTACGGACAAAGGTCCTCGGGACTCCCAGCGAGACCGCTCCTCTTGGAAGGGAGGCTCCCGGATTGCTGACCAGTAATGCTGAGATTGTCTTCTGGAGACAAGCCGGGCAGTTTTAGCACAAGGTTGAATGTCACAGCAGAAAATAGAAGCTTGTAATTTTTTAATATCTTAAAATTTAACCAACTTATTTAGTAACAGGCTTCTATCCATTTCTAATTCTGGGTAAAGCCATGTTAATTAGCCCTTGAGTTAAATGATACGCCAAGTACTATCAGCTGCCTTTTCCCTATTCTTCCTAGATACATGTGTATGAAGACAGAGATACTTAAGAGGATAATGGTGCCCAGCTCTTTGTACAGAGAAGGAATCCCCTGTCTGAGCTCGTGCTTCCTTCTTGCATTGAGTAACCCAACAGGGCAGCTCATTGCACAACTGGGTAGGAGCATAAATAATCCAGACAATTTATTTTGTTTGCCTCATTTTGTTTTTAATTATTGCTAGTAGTCCAGTCCCTAAACTATATTCTTTGTCTTGGAAAAACATACATTTAGAGAGATGCACTGATCAGTACTTACGTACTGTGCAACTGTGCACACTGACAAGATATTTTAACGATTCTGGTAATCTATCATTCCAATCATAAATCAAATCAAGGGGAAAAACCGTCAAGAAATGTACACGCTGATCAAAGTCAGGCACAAGAATGACTCTCTCTCAGTCTGGCCAATAAATACAGATTATATTGTTCAATAAAATAACAAAAAAAAAAAAAAAAAAAGGAATGATACACTGTTTTGGATAAAAACACTTCAGAAAAAATTCTTTCCTCCAACTGTTTTTTACGTTGTGCTTTGAATGATCATATTCCACATGAATATGATTTTACACCCATTTACATTTCGGTTTACTGACACTGGTAAAGTACATCACTGTTAAGATGAATATTATCTAACACTATGTCACTTTTGTACTTTTATTGCTCTCTGCCATTCAGCATGGAGGGCACAGCAGAGGAGGAGATCTTCTCTCTTCAATTAAATATATGGCTATTTATTTCTTCTGCAATCAGTGTTTTCTTTATGGTCTCTCAGATAAAGACGTGGGAAACAGTTTGTGTCCAGATTTGCAAGGCAAAACAAAACACAGTATGACTGCTGCCCAGTATTACATTCTTCTGTATGTCACAGTGAGTGAACTTAATTACGGTTCATTAACCCCAAATCCAGTTTCTCATTCATGTACCCAACAGCGTGGTATCAAGTCATCCTCATAACTTCAGCATGATGTTCTTAAATCAATGTGGACTTGTTTAATATCAACATACACTATAGTCCTTGCTGTTTTCATGGTATTTATAAATGGAAACACGGCGCATTACAATTAATGATTTCAGGAGCTAGTTTTGAAGAGAAATAAACTGGGATTATCAAATCTCTTCCCTGAGGACAGAGACAGTCTGATTAAGTGCTTCAAAAAGTTCCTTTTAGATATTTTTTGCTGAAAATGCCCCTGCTGTGTCTGCCCTCTGGTTATTAGTTTCACCTGTAAACAGTTCACTGCCACTGCTGACTCCACTAAACATCATCTTTGTACTTCAATCTGCATTTTATGTGAACTCTGGAGCTATTAGCCACTAATATCAACAGCATTGCACAGTCTAGGAACATTTATTGCTCCCCTGCTTAGTTTAACGTTTCTGCCTTAGTACAATAATATTATTAATAGTCACAAAGTACAATAAAAGAAAATTAAGTGTTTATTTTGTTTACGCTTTTGCCACTTTACCTGCAGCCTTTTTCCATTACATTTGCACATAAATGAGCATACACTACATTTTTTAGATGCAAATCAGGGTTTAACTCCCCTAATCATATTGTTCTATTTTCAGTCATCTTCCAGGCCACTTTATTTGCTATTGCAAATGCAAGTATATTATGGAAAATTTATACATATAGGTATTTTATATAAATGCATAGCATGCATTTGGTAGCTATTCACCTTGCTAATACACTTCATTTGTATATTTTTCCTTCTTTTAAAACAAATATTCTGTAAAAAGATGGTCTTCAGTGGAGGCACGACAGAGTTTGCAGAACACGCTCACATCACATGCATGTCAAAATAGCCTATTTGCTGCGTGTGGTGCTGCTTTATTTTTCCCCTCAGTTTCATAGATATAAACCCAAAATTAAGGTTTTAGTGCCTATTAAGATAGGCATCGATTCAGACATATTTCAAACTGATGTGCATGAGATCTGGAGACAGTCACCTTCAATAGACAATGAAATTCTGAAGTATCCCCTTTCTCGAGAAACATTGACCTTCACAGACAATGTGCTGATAAAAAGCCAGCCAAGTCATATCTGGCCACTTCCCATGGATATACACAATTATGCATAAGAATAGCATTAACTTCATTCTTTCCAAAGACCAGCTCAAGTACATATTCCTAGTAAAGAAGCTAGATAGTGAATAAAAATAAAGATTACACGGTTAATGAGTATGTAAAATTTCAGCTGCAAAAAGCCTCTTTCTGTACAGCGCATGCTTTGTGTGGCATCGTGGTGGGCACAGCCCGTTGCGTGGCAGAGGCTGCCAGCTTCTCAACAGCTAGTCCAAGAGGTGCCTGTAGGGAAACAGGATATAAAATAACGCTTTCTGGGGCCTGCATACTAACAGCGTTAAAATCTAACCAGGTCCATAGGCTCTTTACTAGAGAGAAGTTTGTCGTTTCCCCTGCCTAGATAATTTAGCTACGCGCATGTCCCAGCCAGCTCTGCAGAACTTGCACAACTTCGTATAACGGCAGCATGAATTCCCTAAACTACATGCAAATTTGGTTATGAAAGTGCAGGTCCAGGGAAGCTAAATGGTCCTCGGAGTGGCCTCCTGCCAGCCTGGCACGAGTATCCAGTATCATTGGACTTTGCATCTCAGATCCAGCTCTCTGTGGTTAAAGCTTCACACTTCTAAGTGGCTTAATGAAAGACAGTAGGTGGCTTACATTTATTCTGAACTGTCTAATTTGACAGTATTTTTCCAGTATTCAGGACCTTAGATAATATGCCAGCGGTCCTGGCACCGTAGGAGAAGTACTAGATTCTCTATTCTTTCACTGTTAATCTAGATTAATAGCCCCAAATTCCTGCTCCCAGTAGCCTGAAAAGAGATGCTTTGAAATGTATGCATTTGTTGGGCTGTATTTGTTTGTACACATAACTAATTATAAAGTAATTAGTATTATCTCAACACATCTAAACAGGCAAGCAAGGGAAGACAGAACCATTTATTATCGTGACAAAGGGAATCAGCATTTTCTTATGATAAAAATCCAAGTAATCTTGTGTTCTTGTACGTTGGTGTAATTAATCACTGTATTTAGCATTCAAAGATAATAACACCCTGTATCTGCTTTGATGAGATACAAACAAGCATATTACGAATCACTTCACATCCAGACCATCTTAATTGCTAAAATTACTGTCTTCATGTCTGCTGTTTCTGTAACAGCAGTTAACTCAATGAAACGCCTCAAACACCCGCATGCTTTGGCAACCAGTTTAGCTACCGAACTAATATGGCATTTGTCATTCTTATTATGAAGCCGTATTCTTCCTTCATTTACAATTGCACCAAGCCAGAGAAGTCCACGGGGTGATGCAGGGCATAAACAAGGGCATAATCAGACTTCCTATAGTGGATGACTGAGTCAGTGAAAAACACTGTCCAATTCACTAATTCACTCATCCCATCTAAATAAACCTCCTAACTGGATGGAATACAAAGAGAAATCTTACTTTTATCTTTAACCGAGTAATAAAATAAAATTAAAAAATAAAAGAACCCTTATCAGTTAATTGAGATTGTCTTCAATTATATAAATACGACTGACTAACCTTTAGGGCTTCTCATTAACCAAGGTTCATCAATTCTAATCATCTGACACTCAAATACTTGAATGGCCATGCCAATGTAATTAAAGTTGCCAATTCCGCTGACAAAGTTCTTAGGTTATAAGCACAGTTATCAATGTAGGATAAGTAATCTTGTACCACGCTGATTTCACAGATACTGTCCTATCCCGTTAATGTCTCAACTAGCAACAGATTTTATTAATGAAATTAATCTTCAAATATGTACTCAGTTGTTACTTTCTGTTCAGAAACAGAAGTAGCCACTGGTTTGCAATCCCATGTGATATTTTATCACAGTTAATAAACACAATAGGAGACCTGGTAGAATTAATCATCATCTTTAATGAAAATAATTAAGGTTTTAATCTTCTAAGGGTAATTTGTTCGACCCCATCCTACCAAATACATTTTCAAGCATTCTGCTGTCCAAATTGTGACTGTGGAAAGGAGAGTCAGGGTGTAAGAAACCAATTCAGCAGCTGCTTTAGAGTGTCTTTCCTATTGCACTAATATCCACACGCAAGGTATAAAGATTTTGCATTGCTACAAAATGACTTTCCAGTGAAATCATATACTTGCTGCCTACAAAATGTGCATAAATTCATTTAAACAGCGTATAATACTATCTATTAGAATACCTGAAAAGCATTCTACAAGCTACTGTGCAGCTGCAGACATTGATGCAACTGCCAGATATTACACACTGGGAAAGTTTCATTGATTTCCATTGGGCTGATCATAAGAGTAAAATTAGCTTCTAGTTCAGATATGTGTTTCCTCATCCAGAATCACTACAGGATATTTAGGAATATGTTTTCAACAAGAGGTATCCCCCTTCTTCCTTACATTCTGCATTGTTTATCTTTTCTTTTTTTTTCTTTTTTAGTAGATCAAGAAGAAAAGAATCAGAGGAAATCTTACACCATATGATAAAAACACCTTACAGCAATGTGATTTATGACAAAATACAGTCTGAGTTTCCAGAATCAGAAAAGGAAAAGGCAGCCAAACTGGGTCAGATCAAAC
This sequence comes from Chionis minor, assembly GCA_013398295.1. Classification (NCBI taxonomy): domain Eukaryota; kingdom Metazoa; phylum Chordata; class Aves; order Charadriiformes; family Chionidae; genus Chionis; species Chionis minor. The sequence goes on along the minus strand of VZSF01002835.1, from coordinate 913,760 downwards.
ATTCTGAAAGTGGCCAGCAGAAGATAGCAAAGGAAGAATGTAAGAGGCTGGCAAGCATATTGTTGTACATTCATGGGACACTTTCAGACAGTTCTGGTCTCAATTTCTTCTCTAATAATTCCTAAATTCAATTTTTCTTTCTTGACTGCTGCTGAATATTGAGCTGACATTTTCATTAAACTATCTATAGTAACTATTATGGCTCATTCATGAATAGTAGTACTTAGTTCACATCTGAACATATTGAATATATTGAATACTTTCATCTAATCACCAATCCCTATAGCAATCATAATTTTTTAAAATTCAAACACAGTTGTGGAATATAACTGATCCAATGATCTCTTAGTTGCTTTCAGACATTCAAAAGCAGAAAGAAAGCAATGTTCTAAGAATTTTGAGGGTTTGATTTTGGTTTCTTGGGTTGTTAATTTTTCCATCACAGTCACAGAGTGGGCATTAGAATTATTAACCCACAGGTCTGTCTTGATATTCTCACTCAAACAATCCCTGCCTTTTTGACTGTATATCAGAAATAATTATAACATAACCAAAAGGGCAGTAAATAAAAAAAGAATTAAGACATGACTTGCTAAATATTGTTGTTCATGAGGCATTGAAAGTTACAGGTCGTTGTCTCCCTGCTCTGCTTGCAGAATTGCTTCTGACAGAATGGCAGGATTGTACCCATAGTAAACGGAAGAATAATAATACTACTTCACTTATATCTTGTAAGAGTGGCTAAGCAAACTCATATTGAAAATTTACATCAGCACTTGAGCTAGTGAAGAGTAAACATAAAGCTGAAAGCAGGCAAGGGTTTAGTTTTGGGTTTGGGTTTGGTTGTGTTTTTAATTTTCAGAAATAAATTAGTTCAGTAACTACATAGGCATCTACCTCCACTAGCTTGGGGCAGCATCAGCTTAGGTCTCAGCTTACAATGAAGTACTTTGTGTATTCTTTGACCTAGAGCCAATCCTCTTCAGAATATTACCTGTACAACTATGCTGGAGTCACTAAAGCCTTGAACTTGCAGGCTGAAGCACAGGCTTTTTTATACCCTGCAAACAGGCTGGCTGATGTCAATGAGAAAAGGCACAACGAGTAAGAAGTGAAACGTATCTAATAGTTTGTAGGAGGAGAGCTTGCAGAAACACCATTCGACTCACAGGATTTTGGTATAAAGGTACCTTCCCACATCCATTTCAAGACTTAGCACCTTGTAAACCACGTTACTCAGAAAGAAAGTGCCAAAGCTACAGCGGCAGCTTAGCACAAGTTCATGACACGTCTGCATCACTTTATTAGCGCTTTGCCACTGTCCTCATACACCATGTACGGTTACAACCATATACTCACACCGGGGTATATGAAAGAGCTGTTTCTGTTCAGTCTGAAGAGCGGGACAAGAGGTGGCAGGGAAGTGCAGTGTTGTCTCAGAGAAGCGACTAAGAGGTTCAGCAAACTACCCGAAGAACTATATGGCAAATTCAAGAACACAAGTGTGCTCTGAAAATACAGCTTCGCTTTTTTCCACATGACCACCAAGTTGATGCACATCTCAAACACAGTGAAAAAACCTACAGAATCACATTATTTCCTTGACGTTCCACCACTCTCAGCTGGGCTGTCAGAAAACGCGTGGTGGCAACGCTAGGCACTGAATTTGTCAGCAGTGGAAAGAAAATCAGAAGCGATTAGAGAGCAATATTGGTTAAAATGATCTCAATTCTTAGAACCATTTCTTCCCACAACCCATATTTAAGGACAAATTCTGGAAACTTCATTCAATTTTTATTCAGCTTAACAGGCACTCACCCTCTGAAGTGCCTGGGAATTGTTTTCAAAGGGGGATGAACAACGATGTCAACTTTTGGCCCAAAGTCAGCTGGAAACAAGCCACAACCTCAACACAGTTGGCCCTCAGGATACGCTTCCAAAGACCTTGACAAACTTAAAATTAAATTTTAATTATCCCTGTTCAGTTTGATTTATAATAATTGTCAATATCTGTGGTTTGAAATAACACATTTTACAACATGATCAGTCAGAGAAAATATTTTTCTAATGACTAAAGGGAGGAAGAGTCTGCAGTGGGTCCAAGAATTATATTATCAATCTTATTTATTATTATTTTAAACCATAACACACAAACATTTAGGAGACATTGATCTGAACTTGGGGTGAAAGGCTGAAGAATACTATGTTTTCCTGGTTTTGCAGCCGTCAGATTTAGGAGTCTAACCCTGCAGACACAAGACCAGATGAGGTCCCAGAGTTCACAGCAATAATTAATGGTGTTTGAAACACTCACAAATTTTGAAGAGTCTATAGAACCATAAAAATTTTTCTTGCCAATTATTTTTTCAAAATAATTATGATGTGCCAAGAGCTGATAATTTATTCATTGGGACAAAGACTCTTGTGATGTTCTTCACAGCAAGTAATCCCACAACCATTTTGTACCCACGACAAGTCCTATTAAAATATTCAGCTCTTTTTGCTCCTATGAAGTTTCACGGTAAAGGTCACTTCCAAAACTGGCATTTCAAGCTTATCACCTTCTGGGTAATATCTCTGGAATAAACTGCCACGGCTTAAAGGATATGGGGCAGAATAACAAACAAACTCTCTTTCTCAACTGGTCTCAGTGTTTCTTGCCTTCGAGCAATGGCCACTCACAGAACCACAGGCTCCAGTTGTGATTGTGTCAGGAATTTTCTAAATCAATATTGCGAGTTGCTTCGAAATCATCAGCTTTCCTGTTTTGAATCTACCTACAAAGGAATTATTGCAAATGGTTTTTAACAAGAGGAGTAAAAGGGTAGATTAAAAATATAAGAGCAGCTCAATTCATGTGAAATAAGAACTGCTAAGCTACAGTGAAAAATAGATCCCAATAATGTCAGCAGAGGAGCGTTCAGAGGTCATAAACCACAGAAATATTGCAGTTACTGTCCCTGTCCTGAGTAAACGGCTCACCAGAAAGAAATCCCATCAGCTGCTACTGTATTGGCAGGTCAGTGTAACAGATGATGTACATCTCCTCAATGATTTTTTTTTTTCCTATGTAAAATGGATAAAACTAATATACGTTTCCATTTTGATTTTTTTGCAACTTGACTCTGAAATTGGTTCTGCCATGGGTCTGTGAATTCCCGGCCGTCGCTTGATTCATTCTTACCACCAGTCACTTCACCTGAAAAGTTACTATAAGCTTTTGCAATTTCGTTTTCTTTTTAAAGGTAGCCTCCTGTAACAGCTTCTTCCTAATAAGCTATTTGTTTTTCATAATAGCAATTAAATGAAACATTTTGCTTTATGCCTTGAATCTTGCCTCATTTACAACATTCATCTATTTGGGCTATAAATAAAATTATCATCACCTTTCTTTTAAAAAACTACTGTGGGTAAAACGTGCTGCTCCTGAACCTCATATACAATGGTAAAAAAGAGAACTTGCTGCATTTTACCCCTCAAACACACAATTCCTAAACCAACAGGCTTCCTCACACAAGTTCCTTGCTTATTTACAAACACAAGTCCAGAAACTCCACGTATCATCTGGAATACTGTGTATTAAACCTATTGATTATCTCATACCCTACCCTAAAGCAAAATTTCTCGTTTAAGAATTACAGCACATTATTCTATAACAGTATTTTTCCTCTCCTCTCACCTAGGCAGCAGAAACACATGAAGGTGATGAAAACCTCGGTGGCAGTCCATGGAAAGCCACGGGAGGGTGAAGTCTACAGCACAGCTCAGCTCCAGACTTCCAGCTGAAGTCTGATTCTCCACCTCTGAGAGTAATACAGCTTTAAAATGTTTTTTTGACATATTCTTCTTAAGCTAAACCATCAGTTCCTGTCCATGTATATGTAACACTGGCAGCTGCAGTAGGGTGCACAGAGGCCTCAAGTAATTCTGCACAGGGCCTGTCCTCCCAAATAGCAGGACGAAATTACACCCAAGATTAATAATTTTGAGGACAGACTCTTCTTCTGTAGCCTCACAAACCATGAAAATCCTCCTGGTCTCTAGGTTGCTAGCCAAATCAACATTTAGGAGGACAAGCAGGCAAGACTTAAACAGCAATTCGAGGGAACAGAAACCACTGTTGCTCCAGAGGAGTAAGTCCTTGATAGCAGCAGTATAAAAATATTGAATATTGAAAATCCATTAGGCATTTTGGGGAACGGATCAGTGTGGTTTTAGAGGACTGTAGGCAGGGGAAGACACACTCTGTTTGTGTTCCCTAGCCTGTGTGATCTTATGATAGGACAGGAAGGCAGGGTTCTACCCCTGAGTAAATTTTCCCTATGCTGGAGGTCACAGAATTGGCCCCTTTGGTCACCTGGAAGAAAGGCCTCTTCATTGCCTCTTCCAGAACGGACAGATCTCATTCCTGCCAGAGCTCTGCCTTGGTGCAGTGCTGGAGTGTAGGAGGAAAAGGCAAAGCACAACCTTCCCGTGGTGCAGCAGGCTCACAGCAAGCAAGTTCTAGGGACAACGTCATCTGTCCAGCTCTGCAAACCTGGCAATGCAGGTAACACCATACTGTGGCACTATTAACACCTAATAATTTTTCTATAATTTGCTAGTACACATTTCTAGAACCGTGATAATACCATGAAACCTGCATATCACCCATTATTATAGGGAAGCTTTGTGACAATTATCTTTTAAAGTAGGAGGTTTCTATAGAATTGTGTCTTTAACTGTATGTTCTCACAGTCCAAGGTTCATTAATTCAACAGGCAATTTATTCTTTTGTAAAAATGACACTCCAGAAGCTACTACTTGAATAGAAATAACATTTCATAAGAAGCAAGCTCCATGGCAAAAGGAATAACTAACAGATAGTTTACATTCCTTTGATAAAATTATGAAATTGTAGGCTTGATTGCAAAGAAATCTGAGATAAAAATGTGTTTGGAAAACAAATTTTGCCTTCTTATAGCTGTTTATCAACACCACCAAGACAGCTATACAATACAGAGTTTAAATCTTCAGCTGCTTAACATCTTCCAACCAAAGATGGTGTAACGGCGCAATGATTTCAGGATCTGTATCCAGAGTTGAGAACAAATTTTAGGAAACTAAGGGGCTTTCAACTACAAGTTGAAAGTTTTTTTAACTACAAGTTAAAAGCATCATTCCAATCAAATCATAATTCCTCTTCTACAGGCAATAATGACCTTTTTCCAAAATAATTTCCTACTGAAACAGTAAGAGGTAGATTTACTGAATTTATCTTTCAATTATGTACCAGAAAGCAAAAAAAAATATTATAAAATTTCTATCAGATACAGAACAGGCCACAGTACTTCTGCCTTCTACAGGGACATGGGAAGGACCTTCAGTGAAGGACCTGGACCAAAGCTAGGAGCGTCACCCCCTGAAACAGTAATCACACAAATTGGCTCTGAAACACAGAATCTTTCAATAGAACGGGATGCAAAATCTTCAGACTGCTCAATTTCCTTAAGAAAGAAGATCTAAAAACAACTGAGTCAAAAGAGAGGAACAACTTTGGATCATTTCAACGGTGAAGGTCTATGGACCTTCAATGGACCTTCAATGGTTGTGTGTTGTGGAAGTCAACGTGATGTGTGCTGTGCTGACACCGCATTTATTTATACAGAGCACATATGCCACAGGAGCTGGGTTCCAGAGGCCAGCCCCACTCTAACATACAGTATCCCTGCTCCATTCACTTCCTTTCCATCCGGGGAGTACCCCACAGTGGGATACCTAACTACAGAGAAGAAACCAAAGAGTTCTGACACACCCCATTGCAAAGCCTTGAACCCCACGTAAAGGCTTCTGTTGGGTTTTTGGGGGGAATGAATTTATCAGTCAAAGAACAAGTCAACACCATGGCTGCTGCCCTCAGCCTGTGAATCACTTGGATGACGTCTTAGGACAGAGAAAGGCAGCAGGCCATTGCAATGGCATGTACACAGCCACACACGCACGGACAGGACTTCTTTTGGCCTCGAAGTATCTAGTCCAGATTTAAACTCCCGGGCTATTGGCTTGGCGTCAGGTTGTCACTTGCACAGCCTCAGATGGTAGTCTACATTTTTCTGCTAACTCCATGCCTTCTGTTCCCAAGCAATGGACGTTCGATCTTTGTGGGAGTTACGGATTATTGGATGCACGTCAGGAAGCTTTTTAAAGGACCTTCAGGAGACAGATAGGAGGTAATCATAAAGACCAAAAAACAATACATTAGATTGATTTAAGTTTTGATTTAAAACTCATCTCTCTCAATTAGACTCTGCTGTTTTCAATGGACTTACATCACATAAATATACCAAATGCAATTGCAGGGGTTTTCAGCGTAAATATGAACTGATCTAAGTAATGTTAAATTAGTTTTTAAAGTTCTGCTAAATAAATTGGATGGGTCGAGATAAACACGTAAGATTCCACACTCCCTTCAAGGGCCATAATAAGAAGAAGTATTCATTGCTGTTATTATGTGCTTTGCTCCTCTCTTTCACAAAGCTATGTTGATAAGTTCTACAGGTGTATGGAACAAACAGCATAACCAGAAGAGAGAAGCATGCGGGGAGCAGCATCTCTGAGTCCCTGGCATCCCTTCCACCTGTAAGCTGAATCCCACTTGGGTAAACAGGATTAGTTAATGCCAAAATAGCTTTTCTGAGTCCCAGCAGCTCTTGACTCACTGTTCTAGCCTGCACAAATATAAGAGGTAGCACACCCAAACACAGGTGGGGATGCTGTACGCTATATAGGGACTGTAACTAGCACAGGGCGATGACAGCTGAAGCTATCTGCTCCCACAGAGACCAAGATTTCTTTTGTTTTACTCCCCTTTCCCCCATCCTGTCCCTCTTCCATCCTTGCAGCTGAAAATGAGAAATCCATAGGGACGTGGAGAACCCAGCACCCACACAGATACACCCCCACGGTCTTGGGCTGCCATCCCAACAAGAGCACAGAGACTGTACAACGCAAGAGGATTTTCCAGTCTGTCATTTCTAAGACATTTTACTACATGTTGTAACACATGATGCATGAAGGATACCAGAAATGACACTGCTGCATATTTTCCTCAGTATGTGGAGAATCACACTCATAACACACACAGGAACAGATCTGGAGAGTGGCTCCATGTACCGCACTTCCCTTTGCTTTTCATTTTACCCTATCCAATTTAGGATAGGATATTTCATTTCACCCTATATCCAATATTCAGGCACTACTAGTCTAACTCATAAGCTTTTTGAGCCATGCTCTCACTTCAAATGAGACAATGTCAAGGATGTGGTCCCAAAACTACTATTTTTGCCTGTAAAATTAAGCCCTTTGACACCTTCATGCATACCTTGTATGTATACAAGACCTTTAACCAAAATATGTGCCTTTTCTTTTGTAGCGTGATTTCTTCTTCTGTCAACAGTACCTGCACTGACTGCTGAGTGGAAGATAATCTAAAAATTTTAACTTCAGCTTTCAGTTTTCCTAACCTTATACAATCACTACAGTCATGTCTCACTTGATATCAGTTGACTATAAATGTTTTTTGCTTACCTAGAGGGCAAAAAAAAATAGAAACAGAAGACAGAATATAGCATTTCAAAACATTATAGCCATTAGTTCCACAAACACACTGTACCTAACTCAGAACCAAATTCTGCCATCAACTGACATGTCATTTATAATTATAATTATGTGTATGTGTGTACATACAGAAAGTGAAAGGGACAGACAGAATATGAGAGGACAGTTTAGCCCCTGAATTTTATAAAGAAATGTTTGCCTCAGGTGTCTGAATATTTTGGAGATCTATTATATTGTTATCTTTGTTTAACACGATTTAGAGTGGATTGCAAATGGAGTTCATCAAGAAAATGAATTAATTATTTTACAGAAAAAGTTAGCATTTATTTTTGCACTGGCTTTTAATTTTAATTTAGACTACTTCTACCAGCTCTAGCTGTCAACATTTGTTAAAATAAAACAGGCAAGCAGGAGATCTGGACCAATTTTAGCATACTTTATATGATAAAAAATGTATAACTTCAAAATAGCTAATAGAAATCTGGCACAATATTCATACATTGAAATTTCATTTGAATATGATTCACAAATCCTTGTGGATTAAGTATCACAATTTCTGGGATATGGCAAGACTAGCTAGAAAGTCAGTGTCAGAATAACCTCCCAGCTTGTGTTCCTGTGCTCACCCCACTCATGTCCTATAGCTCCTCTTTGAAGAAATTTCCCATTTCAGCGTATGTTCACATCATTTATGCCAGTTCTCCTAGGAAAAGGTAATTTTCATGTGATGTGTCATGGCACAACCTAAGATATCCCACCATGGATGCAAATTCTACAAATGAAGTTTGGCAAGAAATGACTCAGCACACAACATTTTAGAATTTTCATATGCTGAACTGGGAAATGCCAGAGACCTTTATAAATAAAAATCTGGTACATTTCAGCAAAAAATTTTGTAAATTTTAAACTGGCATTTTACAACAGAAAGGGAAAAAAGGAATTATATTCCTTTTATTCTACTGAATGCAAAACAGTGATAAAAGCATCTGTCTCGGATTCACCACACGGTCTGCATTGTTTGGGACAGTCCTTAAAAACAGGTCCCCAGATCTTCTTTGGCACGCTTCTCTGTCTTGTAAAACCCATAATTAAAAATTAAACTGTGGATTTTCCCCACCTTCCCCTCTTGAGTTTTGGCCCTAATGTGAAGAATATGATGCATTTTTTTCTTCCTTTTTCCTTTTTTCTTTTATTCATACCAGATCACCTTGGTCTTTGATAGATTAGTTTGAAAATTCCATTGGGATTCTAAAAGCAAAAGCAAAGCCCATGCAATACATGGCAAAGATAAAACAAATAGCTCTAAAAATTGCTAGAGGATCAGCACAGTGCTGATAGAGCACTGAGTCAAAAGACTCACATTCTTTAAGGTTTCATTGTGACAGCCCTGCACTGAAGGCACGAGAAAACTCAGATGACACACTGTGTTATAACATTTATCATAAATCAATGCTATTAATGAAAGCAGACAAGACAAGTCACAATCTGATGCATTAGCCCAGAGAAAACAGGAACAGACAGATTTTCTACAAACCAGCTTGGCACAAAATAAATATAAAAGCACGTTTGTTCTTTGAAACGGCCCTCTTATTGGTGAAAACAAATTCACCCACCATTCATACTTTTTTTTAGAAATTCTTGGGTTTAAATTAATGTTTTGAGTACAGCATTCTCCTCTGGCCGAAAGGTCAGAAGAATTTTAAAGCTGGTACATTTCTATGAAAAGCACAGCAGCTCTTCCCTCTGTCCCCAAAGTCAGGGAAAGGAGAGGAGCTCAAGGCAATCGGCTGCTGCATTAGAGTGTGAAACAATTCTGCCTTGGCCCTTCCCTTAACTACCCTCTCTTCCCTTCACACAACTTCCCTTGCGACTTTTCATACTCTGCGTCCAGCTACTCTTCACGCGCTGCTTCCGCTTGGGATGATGAAAGTTTGTCCATGTGTCAAATTATTTGGAGTCACTTCTACCCATAAAATAAAAGTGACATACCATAATGATACCCTGTCCTCCAGAGCACTCTCACAAGATTGCAAAGCACTTCAGAAAAGGTATAAACTATCAGCCTCGAGATAGCAGTGATGAAACCAAGACACAGCATTAGCTATAGGAAAAGGACAGCCACTACTGGAAGAAGACACTAATTACCAGTTTCTCTTTTTCACCACCATTTTGCTCATTATCTCTGAAAAGTTATGCCAGATCTTGCTTTCCCCGGTCGTTTGCTTACAAAGAAGAATAAACTGCTGCGAATCTCTTTTCCTTCTGCGAATCACAGTAGTGATATTGTGGCTTCATAGCACTACAGAGCTGAATAACAAGGAGAGATACTAGCAGGGCATGACATCGAAATCCAGTGCCTGATCCTTAACCTTCTAGAACTGCAGAAGCACTAGATTTCATAGGCAGCAGGACCATCATTATCTTCAAGTCTGACCTCCTGCATAATGAAGGCCACAGAATTTCACTCAGGAATTCCACCAGTGGAGGGAACTAATAAGGAATGCTTGATTCTTCCCTGCAGCTCTTCATACCACTGAGGCAATAGTAAGGTTAAAAGGAAAGTAAGGTTATCTGCTGGGTGCTCCGTTCCAGACAGTAAAAGCTAGGTTAAGTCTGTACTGTCCAAATATAAAAACTGGCAGACTTTGTTTATAAGCCTTTATCCTCGTTTATTTGCTCTTCTATCAACTCTTCCAGGCTGTATCTACAAGGATACAGACACCACCCTGAAGCCCTGAGCTACTGGCCAGCTATGCAACTGATTTGCTTAAACCTAACCACAGCCCAACCCAATCCTGGAGTCTTCACCAAGGAGATGAGTCAATCCCTTTCACCATCTCCCTTCTAATATACACTTTTCTATGGTCTATATTATATTTGTTTGCACAAACATATGCCATGAGCTCTGAAAGTCCATCAGCAACTCACAGATGGCCACAATCACATGAGCAGCTTTGGCAGGGCTACAAGGTCTGACTAGGGATGTTCAGCATCTCTAATATGACTTGGAGTGTCTCAGCTTGGTAATGCTGAATTAGGGTTAGCCTTGTGCAGAGACAAAGGTCAGCTGCCCTATGAATTTATCTTCACATTCTGAATTACTTTGACACCTGACATGGCTTGGGAATTTGGGACTGATAGAATATGCAAGACCGGTGCCTGAAAATTGCATTTGAATTTAATGTTGTTGCCATGTCTAATAGAAAAGGCAACATAAAAGGGGAGCGTTTATCAAAGACGGAGTTCTGAGGCTAGACCCAACACCCTTCTGTTTTTCAGGGTAGTACATGTTGCCTGTTTGTCATGAACAAAAATTAAACTGTGTGTTATTCACTGTTACAGAAAGCACAAAAGATCAAAACGTTGCTGGTGATGCACACTGCCTTTTCTTACCACTGTTTTCCAGTTCTGTACTGCCTAGAAACCTCAGGAGGGAAGGGAAAAGAAATGGAGGAAAACAGCCTTTGAAAAGAAGTTTGGCAAGGCTTTTGTATCTCAAATAACAGAAAAACATCATACTAGAAAAACATTGTATAAACCTTGCTTCGAGGACTACTTTTATCCTTATTTTATAGAGATAAAACAATGGCAAATGAGCAGAATGAAAAAAAATAACAAAATACTAGTAGCATCAAATTTACAGGAGAGAAATCACAGCAAACACCACAGCAGTATCTCCTTCCTTCAAGCAAGTACACAGACAGAAGCGTCCATGGTAAACAGTTCTGGGCCAATTTATCAAATGAGAAGATTCACCATGAGCTGTAAGTCGTCTGCATTTTATGCAGAGGAACAGTAGCCTGTTGCAACAGATGCTCCCCCCAACATGAGATCCCTCTTGCAGAGCTTTCCTAATTCCCACTTGGGGAGTTTCTTCTGAAGCACTTCGCCAAGGCCAGGCTGGGGACATTTGCTGTGTCTAGGAACCGCAGGACAGTCCGTTCCCCAAACACCCTCTGCATCCCAATGCTTCAGTGAGGACAGCCACAAGAAGACAAGTCCCTCACAGAGCTTTGATCTTTCCTTTTCTGCCAGGGCAGCAAAATTCTCCAAAACCCGTGCCTGTAGCTGTGCCAAGGCATCCCACAATCACCATCTTCTGGCAGTTGCCGATGATGATAGTGGTGGTTCCCTTGACAGCCCTACTTTTTCAGAGGGTTCCTGTGAATACCTAATTTCACTTCTTTTTGGAGAGGCCTTCATGATAACTGATCGTGCCCCAGGCCTCCTAATTTGACCCAATATTCTATTCTACCATATGAAATGTGCCTCCCATGTAACGCACAGGCTTGTACTTGTCCAAAAAATTGTAACTTAATGTTATTTAAAATACTGCAGCTACTTCATTATTATATGTGTGGAAATGCCGCAAGTTTACAGAGGTGGCTTTCCTCTCTCCATACCGTGATATGCTGGCCCAACTCTGCTTACGCCCATTTGTCAGGAATTGTTTTGGGTCAATGGTTTGTTAGCCATTTGTTTCCTGTTTGAAAGCTCCCCCACAGATGCTGGGTGTTTTGATTTCTTTTCCTGATTGCTTTCACACATGAAGCTGTAAGGATATGTGGATTGACCAAATGAAACCATTGCACACTTAAGCTCACGTCAAGCGTGGCGGGTGAGTCCAGTGCTGCGGTCAGTGCTGCTTGTGGCAACTCGTCATCTCTGTGGCTTCGTCCACTTGGAAAACAGTTCAAGTGTTCGAAAGCTCCAGTCCTATCTCCTTTGTGCACCCCAGAGCAAAGCCAAATAAACCCCTCTTAATTTATATTTTGCAAACTTTGAAGAAGATAGCTAAAATTTGCAATACAAGAAGTATCCTCTCATGAAACTGTAGTGGAATTACTGGCAAATAAGCATCGTTGCCTCTACTGGATGGATTTAGACCCAATTTTAACCATTTTGCCCTCCAGTGGCTCTTATTGACAACATAGCAAAAGTCTCCCTTAACCTCATCAGCTGTGGTTTAATTATAGGCACTTTGAATCCAAAGTCTAATCTCCATCAAGCATTCCATTGTTTCAGCTGTAACATATTAATATGTTAAATGAACCCATTAAATAAATGCAAAATGTTTCCAGTTTTTAAACTATGCTCATTTACTTTTTTATTTTATCATTAAGGAAAAATTATTCTAGAGTATTGAACTTGTTACACACATTTTTGTCAAAACATTAGGTTTAAAATACAAGTGCTTATAGAATTGTATTATGAGTGCAATTTCTCTTTCTGCAGTTTCATCTTTTGTGAAGCTGAAGATACAGGTTTTGTAGCAAGGACAGTCATTATATTTTTAAAGAAACTGAACTCATTCAGTGACAGCTTTATTGCTTGTTTATCTCAGAAATATTTGCTACAATGGACAGCACAGAAAATTGCAAGAAACCAAAATATTGAATGTGTTTTGAATTGCATTATATGGAATTCTACAGCTGGAGTGGTATTTGATAAAACAATGTTTTCAACTCACATCATCGCATCCAAGAAGGATGTTTAGGTTCACCAGAAAAAGACGCTTGAGTTCACTAGAAAAAGCTGGATCTTATTTGTTTTCTGTCAATATTTTCAGTTGACTAAAGAAAGGCTTGAATCTTCTTGACATCATAATTTCATTGTATCCCAGGACCTGTAGAGAACTGAATAACTCTGCTTGCTTGAACTGCCAATGTTATTGCTCTAAAAGTTTACAGAAGCAAGGAGTGCACTGTAAATTTGACAGTGCCGTAGGATATAGAAATGTCGCATTTAAAAACATCCCTCAAAATGCTTTTTCAAAATGGCAGGATTAGGGACAAAGGTCACATGTTTGACATTCTTTACAGTCAAGTTGCTCAGATCGCTTATGGAAAAAGCAGCCATGAGACTTATTATACCCACAGCCACCCATCATTGTGATATATGCTATGGTGGGAAGATAAGACCAGCTCCAGTGGGGGGGGAATGACTGAGATGAGAAATGCTGGGTACTGCAAGTGGCAGCATTTCAACCTGCAAACTCCCCAAACATGAAGAGTTAGGAGACAATCTAAGGTCTCTCCCTAAGTACTGTATTCTCCTTCCCACAGCAGGAGAAGAACTGCAGCTTGCAGGAGCACTAAATCAAGGAAGAGACAATACAAACTTTAAATGAACAAGAGGTTTCAAGAGGTCTTAGAGAAGTTAATTCTGTTTCCCACTAGCAAATGAAATTTCTTACCTGACTGGAATATGAAAAAGCAAACTCTGAATTGTCTTGTACTTTAACTGAGTATAATTCACCTTATAATTTCCCTGGCGTTCATTAAAACCGACTTCAATGGGTGCCTAAGCAGCACTGTGACACAAGCTCTTGAGAAGTACCAACAAAGCGTGCTAATGCAATGCTACCCTAACCACTGCAATGTCAATGCTCTTGGCTCAAATTTAGGTGTATTTTCCCTGCCCTGGGTCCCTCCTTACCTCTCCCCTCCCCATCCAAGATGAGCCTCAGCAAACGAACACGGTATGTGAATTCCTTAGACAATCACCTGCATTTAAAAGTCACAGATGATCAAATCCTCCTCCCCCTCATCCACTCCACGGTGTTTTGAAAAGCTGAACTTCCATGGCAGCAAGCCACCCCCAAGAAAGAGCCGCACACTCAAAGGGAGTACTGGGTACCTATCAGCAGCAACATGTTTGAAGGAAGAGCTGAAGGCAATGCTTAGATAGAAAAAAAGCCAAGGCTGAGCTGGGGATGTTCAGGTGGGGTGAGTCAAACCCCGTTCAAAGTCACAGAATAACAAATTGTAACAGTATCTGACTTAAAAGGAATTTTTTTTTTTTTTTTTTACATTATTTTGTTCTGGAACTTGTAATAACCTGACATTTCTTAAAATATAAAAATTGAAGTACAAAGAGTCCAATTAAGTAATCCTGAGACTATGAAACAAACCAGGTGCGGCAAGAAAATTCAAATTAACACTCATCTCAAGCTTCAAATCAAGTGTCAGTTTGTTCCTTTTTATTTTAATTTATTGTAGTCAACATTAGTTAAAGCTGGAGACATTTGTTCTCTTGCTAATGATATACACATAACTCCCACTTACATCCCCTTGCTCCTTCCAATTAAGAACTTCTTCTGAACATTTCAGCTAGAAGGCTTATCTGGCACAGATTATTCACGGTATCATATGGATTCAGGTTCTTATGTCTGCAAGCTCTTTAGAGCAGCAATTTGTTCTTTGTTTAGCATATTTTGCAGTGTACAGTGCTAAATAAGCTTAGGGAGTGCTATTCACTGAGGCATGTTTGTGCTCAGTGGGTTCGGTGTTGCCTTGTGCTTTGTTGTTCCAATCTGTGCAAAACCCCTCTCCAATGCAACGTATAAAATCCAAGCCGCCTGTAAGTCAATCTGTTTCTTAAGGAAATCTTCAGACCAAACACACCAAAATTAGTGGGTCTGAGAAGCACTGTAGGTGGAAATGTAGCACGCATTATATTACCTCGCTATTCCCTAAGTATACCAAACGAGCACCAGCCCGCTGCTTATCTTCCCTGCACAACTAATTGCCTTCCTCACCACATGGTTTTGACACATCTTGCGTGCTCACTGGGAATATTTAACACCGACTGAGCAACAAAACAACACCCGTTTTCCTGACTCGTTAAATTCAACACCGCTTGTCCAAGTTAACCATGTCATTGTTGCGTTATTTCTTTACTTTTCAGTCTTACTGAAATAAACTTTGGAAAGTATAAAGACAGGGTATTATTCCTCCGGGAACCACGCAACAGGCTCCCCCTGTTGACACAGAACACGTGATATTTTATGAAAGCATGACATCTGTTTAGCTCCTGGCTCTGTCCTGTGAACTCGCAGGCCAAGGGAAGAGGTAAGTGCAAAAGCGAGACAGATACGGGGTAGATGGTCCTCACCTCCCCAGAGTCCATGGGACAGGAGAGAGCTACAGACCTTCCTCTTCTCCCCTTCAGGACTCTGTGAAGGCCTTACCAGCAAACCACACGTGAACAGGGCTTTGGTAGGTCAAGCCTATGGTCAAATAAACCAGCACCATCTGCCATGGTACGTGTCCTTCCAACAAATATCAGGCAGCAACTTAGCAAATACCATTATGCTTAGCACCATGAATCTCAACACCTTTTACTTTCTCCCGTGTCAAGCTAGCAAGTAGCACCACGGCTCTGGACCGGACAGGGCACGGAAACCAGAGGGATGGCCAAGCCCAGTGTCTGCTACACACGGACTTGGAGTTCATTTGCTATAAAGAGTGACAAAAATTTTGGTCTTTGAAAATTATATGCCTTCTGTGAGAAAGAAATGTTTTCCTCTAAGAAAATATAGGGAATGTCTTCAGTTTTATTTCAATAAAGCTTTCTAACCATTACCACTGTTAAGGGAATTGGAAATGGATAATTAGTAATTTTCACTCTTTATAGGTTTTCCCTGAAGGAAAAGGAGATTTAACGTAACACTTCTTATATCTTGTGTGACACTTGGCCTCCAGACTCGTACATCAGAGACTGAGCACGGGATGTTTAGATAAGACACTGTAAGTTGTTACAAGGACTGTGTAGCCAAGGGGTGAAAATATTCATGCTCTCAGTTGACTGATACAGGAGATGACTTGTAATACCTACAGGTTATAAGACATTTGAACCCAGACTGAATCCCTTCCAGATGACTGGAAGGATACTTACACTGAGCGCTTGATTTCTGAAGTTGCTACAAGCCAAGCAATCTGTACAAAACACCAAAAAAGGCTTAAACGCTTAAGGTATCGAGAGTTGCTTCTCTGATAAGAGATCCACGAAAACCAGAGACAAGAGTAGGCTTACAAGATCTCCGCTGAGAGAACAAAGCAATTTCACAGAGCTACAGGGCCAGGCTGCTGCCTTCACGCAGACCAGCAGCCATCTGTAGAAACTTCACCAGCCCGACCCTCGTGGAACAGCATCAAACCGTCAACAGCGTTAGCCGAAGGACGTATTTCAGGTTTCTAGTCTACTGACCTGATTTTAGTCACACTTGCTTGACTGCAAAGCTCTTAATTGCAGCTGATTCTAACACAGTGTAAACTGAAATAACTTGATTATCGTCAGTGCCGATTTATGTCACACAGGGGCTTGGTCCACTGACTTTCTTAAAATTATTCTTGATTTACTCTGAGGCTTATGGGGGTGAAATCAGGCCTTGCCTCTTCTTTACATTGAAGCTTCAAGCTGCAAGCCTAATTTTGAAAAAGAGGTTGACAGAAAAGTTCTTCTCTAATACGTAGATTAGCAAGGCAGAAAGTGTGTCAGTTAGTATTAAACTTATCTGCCCTCCCCTCCTTCTGCTTGTCTTAACCTACCATATAATTTAACCTACTCTTTAAATAAACAACAACTGGTTCAGGTTCCATATTTTATCTCACAATTGCTTCTGGTGCCCCAAGACCACACTAAAAGTAATTTTAAACATATATATTGTATATATGTTCATATGTTCCCTATTTTGCCTGTAGGTATTGATATTTTCCTAAAATTTTACATATGATTGTATATGAATGAAAATAAGAGTAAGTTCAAAGCTCAAGTAGTGTGCTTAGGACTCTGTATTTTAACAAGCATAACAGGCAATGATAAAAAGATCCATCAATCTCCAGTCCTAAAGCAAGAAAAGAACATAAATTACAACTCAAACAGTCAAAACAAGGTAAACAGGCGTTAGAAGGTTTCTCCTTATTTATTTGCAACAAAATTCGATTTATTTTCTGCTACTTTCAAGTATGGTACATCTCCGTTTTGAAATTGGAAACCTGTATCTCCAAAGTCCTGTGTATTAAGACATCTCCTGAAATACGTGCTGTTTCAATCTTAATGTGAGAAAAAGGAATTTAACATTGGTTGTGGTATTAAACTTAGCTCTATTTCATACCTATTAAAACACTGACCGCTCTCTCTCATGTTTGTTTATCTTTTAACCCTATAGGAACACAGATGACAGAACACAGATCAAACCAGCTGCCTATTGAGTTAGCCACCTGCTGTACGAGGATCTTAGTGAAAGGTAAGTACCAGAAAAGGACAAACTCTCTCCTGACTTTACAGGAGACCATGTAATACCCTGCAGCAAGACATCCAATTACGGTTACCACCATTAGCCAAGGTTGGAAAATTACTGAATACTATTAAAAGTTCATCCACTGTATTTACCTCAGCAATCTTGAATTCCACTGGGGAACAATGTATTCACTTAGTTATTGACTCTTATTTAAGATGGGCCCTAAGCTAAACATATTAAGAGATGTTTGGATCCAAGGATTTGGGTCAACATAGTTTTAATTTGCAGTAATTATTTCATCTCAGAAAGTGTCTTATTTCCTTCTCTCAGGCATCTGTCTGAGAACACGCAAAGCACGATGAGCACACTTGACTAAAAGCCCACCAAACAGTATCATTAACCTCAGCTGATCACACTTAGCGCCTGGGGACTGCAGAACATCACAGAAATAAATACTGGAGGCTAGTTTTGCAAAAGGATTGGACTCATTTATGGTTGTTAATAATACACGTATCTCTGCAAGGTAAGTTGAGGCTTACAGGTAGGAGTTTCAAACGCACCTCAATAAGTGCAACAAGCACGTTCAAATCAGTACACTGACCCAGCACCAGTTTATAGGGCACCCCATTTCCATCCCTCCTATAGAGCCTGCATCGACTGAGCTTTCCATATGAGGGCAGACCTGACAGCATGTCTGCACAGAGCCACAGAACTATACTCACTAAATCGTCGGTGCAAAAGGGCTAAAACTAGAGCTGACACTATCAGCAGAAGGCTACAGGCAAAAGCGTTGCAAGAATATTTTGATTATCTTGAAAAGCGAGCATTACAATCATAGAGTCAAAGATCTGAGGAGATATATGCATGTTAGGGTATAAAACTCACAGGCACAGAGGTTAGCTCTAGTAATGAAAAGCATTTGGCATATAATTGTGATCAGCAGTAGTGCTGTCTACAGCTCTGCAGCTCTGTATGTCGTTATTTTAATTTTTAAAACTTTTTTTTTTCCCCTGGCTGCACTGCATTATGAAAGTACAGGGTATTATAGTTGCTTCAAGACTATCTTGAATTCAGGCTCAAAGTGGTAATGCTTTTCAAGAGAAGCCCACACCTATGAGTGCCACAAGGACACTGTGGGTAAGAAAGCTGCAGGCCACGTTGGACTTCCCTTTCCATGGCCTAAAATTGGTCTCAACTATCAGTGTGGAGTTGTGAGGGACACTGTCCTTGGCCCAAATATCAGCAACGCCGGTAGTCAATAACGGGCAGCCAAGTCAGTCGCAGCATCCTTCTTAGAAAGGCCTGATGTTGTTATATATGAGATGAGTCAACATGATACACATTATGCCTTAACTCAGTCTGTCTTAAACCTCTGCGAGCTCTAGGAGTGCTGGAACTGACCTTCTGCCTTGCCCATCTTCCGCAGGTGGGAGAGACACAGAGCACAGGGATAAACAGCGAGCATCTTTCCAGTCCTGTCCCATCCCAAGTAGTGCGTTTTTCAGGAAAGAACCTATGCTCTCTGCTTTATGCAAATGGAAGAATATGGAGCATGTCTTTACCATTTGGAAGGAAGAAGAACATTGCACATGAGTCTGCTGAAAAAGAAACTTTTAGCTATGAAGAGCAGTGTGAAAAAATTTTAAATGTACTTACTGTAAGCCTGACTTCTTTCAAAGTTTAAGAAGTTGGTACTATTCCTCTATTAATATAATTTTAAAAATTATCTCACAGTCCTGAGATCCTTAAAGGATATCTTTTTAAATTAATTGTAATGCATAAATGAATTAACTAATATAATCGCTCATTTATAAGTTAATTCTGTACTCAAAAGTGTAGATGCTGTAATTTTGGTGCCACATAAACTATTCTTTATAGATAATAATGTAGTTCTAATTGTGAAATCCACATTAGCAAAGTTTTGGCAGACGAAGAATACTTGGATCTGTGCAAAATTACAAACCTTTACCTTGTCACGGTAGGCAAGGCTTGCATTCTGCAGCTAGCAATTCCCCATCAAACATGTCTTTGTATATGTAATTTCTGGAGAAATGAAGGCTTACTGGTTAAGACTTTCAAAGGAACTGGTGAGTTAAGGTGTCTGAAAGTTTCCAGTGTCCCACTCAATGGGGCCTGTGTTTCAAGATTTCCAACATTTATCTATAAAGTACCCAAAGTTGAATGCCCAAAGCAATACACCTGCAGTCACTAGTCAACTGAAAATCAGAACTAAGCAGCTATAAATCAAAAAGCTTCATTTAGTTGTTAACAGTAGTCATAAAACCGGTGAATGCAAAAAAAACTTAATTACTTTGAATCACATAGTCTCCATCCAAGGAGATTCCCAGGTCACTTTGGACTGACTTTGAAAGGAAACGGAGTTTCTGCACTAGAGGGAAACAGCAACACGAGGAAACCAGCGATGGCTGCCTCCCTCAAGGACAGTAAGTGAGCGAAGCTTGCGAAACAACTCTTTTCAATGATGTATGTTATGCTCAGAAAATACATTCCTACAGCATACAAACACTGGGATAGTCCAAGACACGGGCGTTTGGGGAGGGAAGCATATTCAAAACTTCCTGGGTTTAAACAATGCCACATTCTAAAATAATTCACGGCCTTGTATAGGTGGGGCATGCTGATTTCTGGGCATGTTTAACTGCATGTCTTTTAGCACATATAGTGAATTTTGCACAAACTTCAGAATACCATGTAGCAGCCAGTCCGGGAGTCTGTGAGCCAGCTACTGCAATAATTCAACTTGTGCTGTTATCTAGACATAAATCAAACCCTCTGCGTCTTGCTGAGACAGCAAGACCTGAGCTTCTGCTGAATTCCTACATGGATAAAAAAAAAACGAAAAAAAAAAAAAAGCCTTGACAATGTAGTTGATGTGGTACTCAAAGGAAACCTTGAAGTCGCAGATGAAACTGAGATTACAAGGGGGTTGGAAAGTAAATAACAATCCCATCAAACTGAACCACACATGGAAGAGGGCTAGGAGGAACCTGCTGCTTAGCCAATGACAACCAGTGTGATTCAGTGTCACAAGAAGATCCAATTACAAAGACAAAACATGAAAGAAAAGTCCTACGCAACCCCCAGTACCAGTAGGAGAAACAGGTATGAGATACTAGTTTATAACTAAAAATGTTTGAATTAAAATAGCTATAGAATAAACAGAGGATGTTAACTTGATTCTTGTCTAATTGGGACACACGAACATCAGGAAAAAGTCCATTGAGGTTCCTGGAGTTTAAGGGATGTAAAATGAATGAAATGAGATGAAAACACTTGCAATGTCATGTTCTGTCACCTTAACCTAGATGGAGTACCTGCTTTTCTGTCTGAGATATCTACCTAACTGGTGCCACTGAAGTTTGTACTTGGTGGAATAAGGCAATAGATAGATTGGCCAAAGCTGAAAGCATTATCTTGTATTTCTCTTGGTTACTCTAGAGAAGACTGCAGTTTCCACAAGAAAAATCTGAATTTTTGAAGGAAAATGCCAATAAAATTCTTAAAAAAACATGTTTCCTTTAGGGTAACAGAAAACGTTTCATTTCTGGGGACAATTTACACAAATTTAATGCACACGCATGTGCCCCCACACCCATTCTTACTGAATCAGAAAGCTTTTGTTTGTACTCTCAAGGACAGTGTGTTTAAGGTCACAAAGAGCACCGTAGTTTGCCTGCTGAGTACCCTCACCTCCTCCACCTTGTGTAGCAGGTAGAGTCTGGGGTTGCTTCCCCTCCAGAGACAGCCGTGAAACTCGGTGCTCCACGCATCCCATAGGGTAGCTGGGCAGCAGGGGAGCACAAGGCGTATAGACAGTGACTCTGAACACGTTGCAGCAAAAATGGGAAGAAGGTAAATTCAGTTTAAGGGGAGATATTTTCAACAGTTCTAGGTTAAAAAAAAAAACAACACAACCAGTTTTAGTTGAAAAAAAAATAAATCAAAATAATGAATGTAATTTCCCAGGATGGAAATAACCGTTCTATACCAGTTTCATACTTAAATCTGAGAGGAATTCTGCATTACACCTCATGGAGTCACTTGATTCAAGCACTTGTCTTTCAGGAAAGCTCTTTGAAAAACAAATATACCTGAACCTACTTACAAAGCAATAAATACAAAAGAATTTTCATAAAGAGTCAAATCTTGGGGGTTTTTTGACTAGGACTGCAATTTATGCTGTAAAAACTCTGAAAGAAGTTAAGAAGTAAATAGTACTTCAAAAACTGTTTCAATACACTATGCACTGAATAATACACCAGAGGCAAAAACAGATTGGCAGGATTTTGGAGAGCCACGTCCCATATGTGTACATCACCAAAGACACATAGGAGCCCTCTGAACAGTTACATGTTGGTTTGGGATTCAGTGCAAGAAACCACTACCCTGAAACACGATCACTTTGTGAGTTATCTTTGCCAAAACTCATAAATTCAAGCAAAGGGAAAACATATTGGGTGTCTGGAAACAGTGGAGGTAATTTTTCCCTTCAGACCTGCAAGAGATTTTCACTATAATGAAAAACTCTAAGGTATTATTATAGAAATAACTTGGGAAACTGTTTCCCAGCCAAAATTACTTGGATCTGCTTTATACGCTAGAAAAAATACCCATTGAAATCATAAAAACTCTCTGGATTTACACTGTTAGCTTCCCATAAAACCAGCTGTTGATACCCAATTATTTTAAATGCTTCGCGATGATCCCAGCTCACTTCCTATCTGGGTCAAACGAGGCCCTAAAAGCAAAAGCAGACAGGGAAGCTCAGAGGCGCAAGAACAGAACTGAGGAGAAATGAACTGCGAGCAGAGCCATTCACAGCAATTAGAGCTCGACAAGCACTTACAGACTCCCTAGAAAAGAAAAATGTCTGGTATCGGAGAATCTACCCTTGAATGTCCCTGCCTGCAGGGGTGCCAAGCACAAGACATATTTACACTGCAGAGTTTTGTGTAGCTCTGTTGACAGCACGAAGCCGAATATTTTCCATGTGAAAGATTTAGCCAGTTCTTTGCCAGAAAACACTTACTCCATAAAGGCAAAACGTACAGTGATTTAAGTGAAATTTTCAGTAAGACACGCTTTATCTAGAGATCAAAATTGTCAGCTCATGGAGAAAAACATTGTACATCGTGTCTTGTAGTGTACCTCATCTATTATAGCTACAGAATTAAATGAGCAAGAGGGCCAAAAATGTACATATAATTTTAGAACAAAACCAGGATTTTGCAGCTGGGACTAAACCAAATACCAAAATCCCAGAATTTCTAACACAGGCTGATAATTCTGGCTTGCATACAGTTCAAAGCTATAGCTTTGATTTGAGGCTATCCCACATTGACTGTGAGTAAGTGGACAAAATAAGCAAAACTCAAGAACAGCAGGGTAAGTTAAGCATAGCTATTTGTAAAATAAATCTATTTGGATGTGCCTACATATTTTTTTGCAAAGATGTTTTTTTCCCTTTGACCTTTTAAATGCACACAAGTCCATGAGAGAAATGTAGATTCTTCTAGGGATGCAACAATATTCAAAATAGGACATTTGAGAGGATGCCATGACTGAGCTAGCGGGAGGTATACTCACAATTCATTCTTGGACTTGCAGGGTAGGGAATTATATCAACACTGTAAAACAACACAGGACATAATTTCTCTCTCTCTTCTCCCCGGGACTGTATTCAACCGGAA
This sequence comes from Chionis minor, assembly GCA_013398295.1. Lineage (NCBI taxonomy): Eukaryota > Metazoa > Chordata > Aves > Charadriiformes > Chionidae > Chionis > Chionis minor. The sequence continues at coordinate 890,429 of VZSF01002835.1, read as the reverse complement.
TTGGGTGACTGTGAGAGACGGGGGAGACCTGTCCTTCTCAGGGTGTGTGTTATGCTTAATTGCTGAAGGCATGAAGCACTTTAAAAGGTTTGTCAATAAAATCCCTATTTAGTTAACCCCAATCTCCTCAGATCTCTTGTTACAGGCAGCCTTCTGCTCTTAACATCTGGGCAGGCAAAGCCTCCAATTACACTGCTGCATTTGGTGGCTTAATAGACCTAGATAAGAGTCCCGGGTATATCCATTTCCCTCGGTGACTGCTTATCTCTGGCTAGTCCGATGATACGCAGCCTTCATGTCACGGCGAGCGCACAATCATGTGGCGGGCCACGCAGCCTGTGTGCATATTCACATTAAATCCAAAGCTTTCCGTGACCTCTCCTCTTCTGTGGCTGGACTTGCATCTGTCACAGCTACGCTTTGTAATGGATGGGGAAGGGGCAGGGGGACAGGGAGAGCGTGACCCGAGATCGTGGCCAGGAGCGGGCTGGCACCGCTCGAGCTCTCGTCCCCGGCGTGCAGCCTGCTCCTTGCCCGCATCTTCGGAGACGTGGGCAGGAGCGGGCAGGAGCGGGCAGGAGGCTGGGGAGCAGATGGCAGGCACCCGCCAGCTTCCCCCCGCGGCCCCGGGGAACGCAGCCTGGCGTGCACGTTGCAAATCATCAGAACTCCTCCGAATCATGACGTGAGGCTCCGTCCAAAATAAAGATCCACTATCAGTCACATAGCTCCGTGGCAAGATTTCCCCTTAGCACGTCCCTAACTGGATGATATTGGAGAAAACCTGTAAAAATCAGCTCTCAGCACACAGCCATCTCCTCTGCACTGAGATGCATCTAGGACCGCTTGCTTCTAAGCCTTGTTATGCACAACTGTGAATTACCATGAACTTCTCCTAGTTCAATCTCTGGACTTTGTCAACTTGAATATTTGACACCCATTTCCTTTTCTTGCACCCAAATTGTGCATTGTACCATGCTGAGGTTTCCTTCCTGAATAACTCTCAATATACATCCAGACATTTGCCCTGCTTTTTCCTTCGTTTTCACTTTTAGTTCCCCCGCTGCAGCAAAATCAGTGTCTTCAAAAGCTTTTTAGAAATTGTTTAGGATTTAATACCTCGATGTTGAAAGGGAATTTGCTGAGATTCTGTAGCAACATGGACTGGTTTTCCTGCTTTTTTTAAAGGCCACGGAATATCATTGCCCTCTGGTTTTCTCAGTCCATCTGCCAGCTAATTTGCAGCAACTAGTAAAACCATCTTTTCTGTTCTCTGTACTTCTTAGTTTTCCTCCGCTTTTGCATCAAGTTCTGTGACAATGAACAAGGGCAGATCAGCTACAGAACTTCTCTTAAAGCTTTTCTTTTAACCTTCAAGTCTCATGTTTGTTGCTTTAAGTTTATGTGCCAAAGACATGAGAAAGCAAAAGCCAGCAGTTTGTCAAAGCATGCTCTCCAGGGATCTGGGTTCTGTGTCAGCTGTCACCCTGTCGCCATATACACCTATTGATGTAACTTCCGCGGTGCGGCAACAAATGGTAAATAATTCCTCTCTCGGAGCACACTTCTGCCTGTGTTGATGTCAGTGCTTTTGATCAATAAACCATTGAGGCGTCTTCCAGCAGGAATATTGTTCCGACTGTTGCTCAGGAACAACACGCTCCACGCACTATTTCCTTGTTTTCCAATGCTGTATGTGAGCTTTTTACCTTTATTCTCTCTTCAAGCAGTGTCTCCTCTAGCTTGCTATGCAGCTACTGCTTGCTGTTTATCCACATCTCCAGTTCTTAAACAGGCTCGCTGGTTTCTATTGGTATAAACTGGCTTTAATCAAAGTAATAGGTCACTGTGTGTATTACGCCAAGCAATGATTTCAATTCTTGCTGTGGCATTGGCACCTAATAGACCCATTTCTTCACATTAGGCCTGACACTTACTACTTTGAACATCATTCCCTGGGTTCACTGAGTCCTTTTGAACTTGCAGCCCCCGTATTTTTTAGTTATGATGTTTGGTTTTGCCAGGCTGCTCCAGAGTCCAAGAATGGCACTTACAGTAACTGACTGCTAGCAGGACATCCAGTGCTTCACAGACTTTATTTTCTAATTTCTCTTCTGCAGATGAAATCCAAACCAGACATCTCCACCACTGCTACATGGAAGTGCCATCATCCATCTTACCTGGTGAAACTAGTGACTTCATGCTGTCTCTATCCAAGCTGACATAAATTCTATTTCTAGCACCCTAGATGTACTGCTGTGCTGATAAATGATGTCCTTAAACCCATGCAGACCACAGTGCTTCCCACATTATTAGCATTAGTGATATGCTAATATCAGTAAAGGCTAAGCACAGCTGTCCCACGCCAGTGGTTTCTCTTTTCTTCTCACCTCTCCCCACCTTCTGCTGTGAGCCAACCCATTTACAGGGTTCTTCTCTTGTGTGTTTCCTCATGCCTGACATAGCAGACTTCTTGTTCTGATTTCTCCTTCATTAAAAATTCAAATGCAGGCAAGTATCTGCTATTGGCAACATATTTACAGATAGCTCCATTTTTGCGAAGTCCTGTCTTTCAAAGGCACTGGGTGTGCACAACAGACAATCTTTTCTTCCGTTTAGATGGTTTGTACACAGTCTACCCACACCAGGATTTTCTTTTTCCACAAAGTTTCGAGTAGATTTCAGGGCTGTCTGTTATACAGACAGTTGACAGCACTTCATTTACCCAGTCTGTGGAATAGATGCTCTTACTGTCAGATTTGCAGAATAGTCCAAGCAATACTAACGTTGCCATAAGGAATAGACTTTTCTAATATTGCCTCAGTAATTCGGGTTACCGAGTCCTTATGTCAATTCTGTATTTTAGGGTTTTCCCTACGAATGCACAAACACTAACCTATTGAGTTAGTAACACTACATGTACTTCATTGCTGTGCTTCTCTGTATTCTGTCTTCTACCTCAAAACAACACACTTGTCATTTTTATTAAACCGTCCTCCTTGACTTATGCTCCTGCTGCATGTGCAGAATGTTATGGATGCTTTACCTTGCCCCTGCAACACACTGTGAAAACTCAGAGGCTCATGTTCTGCGTGTCTTTTCCAGTGCCGCACTGTGCTTTTGCAGTGTTTGATTACGTCCTTGGCACATGCTTCTCTTCTGATGGTGTTATCCAGCTGAATAAAATTCTAAATTATAAACTCACACACCAATAAAAATCCAAGTTTTGAGGAGACTGAAAATATATGCAGATTCATAAGAAATTTGGCAGCAGTTTTAGGTGGGGGGAAAAAAAATCAGGCTACAATAACATCTGACTAGGCAGTATTTTTATTGCCACCTTTCATTTCAAACTGCTGGATTACATTATGTTACACAGCGATGTTAGACACATTGTGAATGTCACAGTCAACTACCAAAAAGTCAGGGCTATTCCCTTCACTGAATTTAATTCCCACATATGATGAGTTCCCCTCCCGCCTTGCTGGCGCAGCAGTCTTCACAGCTTTGCTATAATGTCACTTTCTGCGTGGCACCTTTCATCTGAAGATATCAAAGCAAGCTACAGACACATGCTAATAACAGACCGTCCTTTGAATACTTATGAGGTAAGAAATTATTATAAGGGCCAATTTATTGACGAGAAAACGGAATTAGAAATGCATTAAACTGAGTTAGGAATTGATTGAGGTCACAGATGTTGGACTCACCCCCCAAAACACCGGGCTCTCAGCCCCGCGCGTCACTGGCCGAGACCACATGCACACTTCTCAGCAAAGGTCTCCCATTCAACTCCGTGTTGTCGCACACGACACCAGTGCAACCGCAGGTAGACTAGAGGAAGGTTATCACTCCCACACCCCAGTACGACTCATTATGTTCCGCTGCTACCCTTATTACACCAAAGTGGCGTCATTAAAGCTAATCCTACGGAGCCCCACAGGAGCGTGTGACCAGAATGAAAGCAGCAGGGCACAGTTCACGAGCCACCAGAGAAGCGCTTTACCGCAGCTTGCTTTCAGAAGCAAAAGCCTCATTTTAAATAAAACAAAAACTTTTGCTTTGATAAATGCTGGCTGCTTCAAAAAGATACTCTGTTCTCAAACCTCCCCAGCTAAATGCCACCACAGCTGTAAGGGCCAACCACGTGTGTAGTCAGCCTGGGAATTATCCACACAAATAAAGAGCACAGCTTGAAACACTGACTTTTTCCTGATCAAAAGGGTCTGGGAGACAACTGGACAGTCTGGATCAGGCAAAGGATAGAGCTTTTATTATTTTCAAAGAGCACCCCAGTGAATAGAGTAGCCGATGTGGCCCTGGTGGCAGTGATATGTTCTAACACTCTCCACATCCCACACAAGTTATTTAAAAGCTCAGATTCGGGTCTGGGTAGGGTTTGGTTTTATCCACTTTTCATTTTGTTGAAGAACTTCTGTAGGGAAAACCTGAAGTACAATCAATCCTTTCATTAGTTTTTTAAATAGCTTTCCCTGCCTAAGCTACGTCCCCCACATACCAAATAATAAATTGCAAATATGACCAAAGAAACCTTGTCACATCCAAAGCATCTTCATTGTACCCACATTAAGAAAATATGTGCTTTAATTTTATTAAAGTACAATTTTTATTTTCCTATGTGTTTTCGTATTAATTTTCTTCATGTATTTCAGTCTGAAGTGAAAAAAGAATACAGAAAAATCCCTTTCCATCCTGTTTTTACCTAGTTTCATTCAGTAGTTACTTTCAACTACATATGCTGAAATAAAAGATTTAACATGAGGAAATTATTCATGAAAAAATTTAAAGTCATGAAATATTCACACTATTTCACTTTGTAAGGTTGTTCTTTTTAACAAAATGTAAAGATTTTAAGGATTTAAGCCAGAAGATAAGGCAGTATGTTCTTCAGAAAGATCTATTTCTCTTTTAATAGCCATATATGCCAGTCTAAAGAGAAAACAATCTGACATGCAGGTATGTGACAGCTAAGCAATGTATTCCAAATAAATATATTCCACCAATATTATGAATTTTGCAGTTTATTTTAATTCTAAGCAGAAGTACTGTGGTAATAACAGCAGTGGCTTTGGTCTCAATTTCTTACACAGCAATCCAGAAGGACATAGAGGTCCACCTTGTTCTCCAATTGTTCCCTATCTTATAACCACATATATGATAAAATATCTTTACTAATGTCACAATAGCATGATGGGATGCAGATCTGTTATTTAGAACCAAAAAAGAATCAGAGATCTGCTTTAGTCCTCCTATCTCAAACCAGTTTGATTTTCAGAATTGTGGTGTTTTAATTGTCATGAATTTGCAGAAGAAACTTTTTAAAACCAAAATGCAGTAGCATCATTTGTACAACAAATGAAACAATAAGGTAGTATAAAATAATATTGAAACTGTAAAAATTATACCCTTCTTGGGTGGCACATTTTGTTTTTTTAAATACCAAGCAGAAATTACAAATATATTCTTTTCTTTAACTGATCTCATAGGATTACCTGTAAGAATTGTTATGAAGTTAATATTTTGTAATTGTTCCACCTGAATATAAAACTATAAAATATCACTGTCACTACAGGCTTACCTGCTTTGTCTGCAAATGTAAATGAGCATCTGGGTGTATAAAAAAAATCTCCAACCTGTTGCCAATATTGGAAAACTACAGCCATGGGCTATATTAGAGATTTCTGGGATAATACCTGTGATATTATGACTAAAAGCTGACAGGGATTTAATTTCATTGAAGCGAACAGAAAGACTCCCCTTTGACCTGGGCGGTAGTTGTATTGATTCCTCTGTTGCATTATGTGGCATTTCTTAACAGCAGTTGGATTCTTAATCTTGTTAAAATACATGAATTCAAACTTCTAACTTCCAGTAAAGCATTAATTCATTAGGCCCATAACCACTCACTAGAAAAATATATCCTATGAAGAGCATTCTACGAACATATCTCTGCATTTATATATTTTAATTTTAAAAAGGTTTATTTGCCCTTATTGTAAAGCTTATTCCCCCAAGACACCAGCTGGAAAGGGGGTAGATGGGTATATGAAACAACACTGAACTCTTCTCCTTTATCTGAGGTGATCAAAAAGTAGTTACTGTGCCTGTGGTGTAAGGAAGAGTGTCGCAATGTCGTTTGATGGGATAGGCCTGAATATTAAACACTCTGATGCAATTTATGTTCACCTTTTGAAGGCCTGGATCCATATTCTAAGGAGTTTGAAGACATGCCTTTTTTTCTTTCCCCTGCCCCCCACCCCAGAAACAACTCTTTCCTTTTCTTGCTCTTCCATCAAAACCCATCATAGCCTGTATATTCAGGGTCTATAAAGATGAGGGAGGAAGAAGGAATTTTTTTAGTTTTAAACATCACTATGCAATACTTGTAGATTAAATCATGGAAAAAACATTCCAGAAGAAGATTACAATCTGATGCAGATGGGAAAAGCAGCCCAGCCAGGCAGGGTGAGGAATGTTATCAGAAACGCCTATTTGTATCTCATGGTCCAGAGTACAAAAGTAGAAACATGTTTCCTTTAAACACACAGAAATCGGAATTCTTTCTGAGATAGGATAATGCTGGAAGACTACACCGAACAAGGAGAAGCTGGTTTTGAGCAAATCAGGGCCAGATTTTCCAAGCAGAATGTCCAGCCCTGAATGCCTGAGAGGTTAAACACAAAACCTTTGGGAAGAGATACGAGAAGAGAGATGTAAGGACTTGTACAGGCAGGGGACTGGACTAAAACATAGCACTCAGAATTTGGTAACAGTGTGGATATAAGGGTAATGAAGACAGACGTGTGTTACGAAGGCAACAATTAAGAGGATGTACAATAGATTAGGAATTTGGGGAAAACAAGAGGAACACAAAGTGCTTTGTTTCACCCGGTTGAAATTGATGGGGCACCCGGTGTGATTTACTAACAGGCTGCTGAAGGCACTTGAATCTCAACCCGTCCCTCCCAATTTAATATGAAATAATAGCCGGAAGTAAACAATGAACTGTGCTCACATGTTTCTAATTAAATGTATGGACAATACTCTTCAGTTATACATATTATACTCAATATAAAGCTTTGATAGACACTGACCTGTAATATACAAGTACGGAAAATGGATATATGCACTGAGAAACTCTACAGGCCAGCATAACCTGTAAACATCATGCATAGCAGAAGATACTGTTTTGAAACTGGGTGCATCAGCCTGATGGTATGATGGGTTTATATGTTCAGAATACTGAAATATTGCAATATTTCATCTTTCCCTCAGGTGTTTTCTTCAACACGTTCACGGCACTATGGGCTAATCAGACACAGATCTTCAGCCGGCACATACTGGCATAAATTCATTGACCTCAAGCCAGGGTCTGAAGACTGTTTTCACGTGTTCAGCCTCCCACCCTACTCACCACTTGCTGAAGAGCAGTGGAAAGCTGCACCACCTCATGCAGCCACAGTTTCTGTTTCTCCTCTAATTGAGTCCTTATGAGCATTTTAATATGCAGGTAGCACTGATCATTACACAAAGTACTTTTGATGGTGTCAGACACACAATATTCCCTATGACGTTGGCAAATGTTTCACTTTACTCCCCCTTCCTGATGGGAAAGGGTAAAAATTAAGCATAGGGCGCTATCTTAGTTACAAATTAAGCCCAAACTAGCTTAAGGTGGGACTGGGAGCCAGAAATACCTAGTACCTTGTTCCCATCCACACAGCAGACCACGCTGTCATGTCAGGGGAAAAGAAAATTTCTATCTTAATGTGTTAAGTAAAGGCTTAATCTAGTCCATTGCAGCAGTGAAAACATTTAAGGAAAAACAGCACTGATTTGCCAAATTAAGCAATATCTTTGTGCAAAATTCACAGTTGCTAGCATTTCCCTTAGCTTTCAGTACATGGTTTCTATGGGTGTTCTTCTTTTCTACAGATAGACAGTTTGTGGCAGACCATTTGGATGGCAGCAATACATTTTAGCTGCAGGATTTGGGCTGGAGACTTGTTTCGAGGGTTTGTGTGCCTAGAACTAATAACAGAAGTTGGCCCTGGGAATAAACATGCTTCTGAGCGCACAAAACCTGCTAGATTTTGTTTGACTTCAAGTGTATTAGATAAAATAGTGAGTTCACGCTAAACCTACCTTCTCTGCCCACAAGCTAAAAGACAACTGAAATAGTTTTAATAGCGGTGGGAGCACGACGTGGCCTGCTGAGTGGGTGCAAGCTAAGAAGGCAGGTTTTGTTGCAGGTTGAACAACCTGAAAACAGCTACCTCTTACCATCAGAGCACGGAGCTGCAAGGTCTGAACATGAGGGAGCTTAGACAGCTTCTCATGAGGGTCCTGAGATCAGCTCAGTCTCGGGGAGGACTCAATACTTTTCGCTACTTCTTTTTTTTCAAAATAAAGGGTTGTAATTCATCATCACAGGAAACAGTGCCATTTCAAAGCTACGGAAAAGGACGGACCCCTTTGGAAACGTGCTCTGCGCATTTCCTTACTGGCCAGCTGACACCACCTGAGAAGCGCAGACCTTCTAGCCCTAAGGGAGAAGAGCAAAGTCCTCGAAGGGCTGCAGAGCAGCGGAAACCTGGGAAGGAGAGAGGGAGGAACTGCTCTGCTGAGCCCTGCTAAAGAGCACAGCAGATGAATGAAAGGCTTCAGTGGATAGACTGAAACCTGCCCAGTCCATATTCACTGCTTTTAGCATGCCAGCAGGCTTTTTACTTTGGGAAAAAAAAAAAAAAAACCACCAACCACAAAATACAAGTATAGCATAGATGAAGGAAATTACATTGTTGTAGTAACGTGTAAAATTCAAGGTAGACTAATCATCTTAAATTTGCCTGAGACAAATGGTTACCACAAATTAGGGCGACACGTTACAGCATGGGGATACGGAAGTCGGACAAAAGAAATGGGACAGGAGAGTTTCTGTTTTCTAGGAGGTCTTTGGAGGCTTTTTGGTGGAGAAAAAAAATCTCAACAGCAAGCCTCCATGGGCAGTGGGCAGCTCCTGCCATGGGGTTAGCACAGGCATGGATGAGGCCTTGCCACCCAGGATGGTGGGCAATGGGGCTCTGGGGTCCCACAGTCACTGCCCGCGTGTAAGGAGATATTACAGAAGATGACAAATATCTGCTCAAGAAGTCATCAGAGATGAGGACTTCAAATGACTGTTGGTACATTCTGGCAAGGGAGTGCTTAGATATTGTCTGAGGTCCTGTTACCTTGCTGCTGTCCTTTCCTCCTGCTAATGAAGTACTGTTTCATGAATCATTTGACTCGTTATTTATGAGTACAGTTTCTGAGCAAAGTTCATTGGGCAAAGTTTAACGTTTTTGGCTTTCACGTGAGGAGCAAAACCAGTGTTCATTACTGACCCCTAGAACCTGAACCCAGCCCCTGCAGCTACCAACGCCAAATCCACCTGCTCCCAGCACTTCCCAGCATGAGTCCCAGTAATATGAACACTCAAAAAAACCAGAGGTAGCTCTATTATCAAGACCCAGGAACAAACTTCTTTCTCGGAAGGCAACCTCTATGAATGCCAAAGAGCATTCTGAGTACTTGACATTGGTGTGTTTATCCTCTCACAGAACTGTTCAGTATCTGCGATGATTTTCTGTTCGTATATCCATAGTACAGCTATAAAAATACCTTGTTAATCTCAGTCATGATTTGAAAACATTAAGTAAAAACAAATCTAGACCACAATCTCAATGAATTCCAATCCTATGTACAGCAAAAACAGTTACGTTACAGCATGTGGCATTTACATTTCTCTTTCAGGTGATATTACAGTAGTTTATACATTCACTATGGTGAAAGTGTCCTCAATAGTAAAACAAACATTTCTGATTAGATGACCTCAGCTACCTACAGCTCTCATACACTAGGTATAAAGCAATAAAGAGTGATCCCACAGAGACGGAGTAGGATTTTAATTGCAAGTTTGGTATATTTGTCTGGATTCCTTTCTTGTGTAAATCGAATGAATTCAGGGACACGCTTCTACATGGTGACATGTTTCTATTCAGGATGCTGTAAAATTCCTCCAGCACTTTTGCTCTGGAGAATCTTAAAAACCACGAAAGGCTGTGATATTGTGATGAACAGATAAACACCTTTAAAATGTACATCATTACGAGTATTGCCTCTAACAGCTATATTTGTATGACAGAAAATCTATTCAGTAAATTCAGTAAATATTCATTCTTACCACAAGACTGCTGTCCAGAGAAAGTCTTTTCCCAAATTCCCTTTTCTGTAGCTGTCTCTTTCTCTCCATAGCTGAGGTTATTTGTTTTCCTTTTGGTCCACTAGAAATTTCACACTGTTTCCATCATCACTACAAAAAAAAATTAAATGCACATTTCAATATCGTACTTAACAGTTTCTGTCTTTCATCATTAACTTTGTAATAACCCAGCAGCTAATGACTTTGTGTCTATAGTAGGCTGTGTTCCAGGAACAAATTTTCTCCGCCAAAAAAGCTAAGCTCTCCAGACAGAAATATTACCAATATGTTTGGGTCACTTCTGAAAGAAAAAAAAAAATAATAAATCTGCTACTACTGTCTTTATCAATACAGCCCATGTTTTGATAGTCTCTTCTGAACTGGGCTGGGAGCTGGATTTGCAGAGCCAATGAAGTACCTGGGGCCGAGGAGGGGGAGGCTGGGAGGGAAACAGTTCATTTCACATTAATTGCACTCCTCAGTAAGCCCTGCTTGTTGGCACATCTGTGCTGCTACTATGATGTACAAATTTTGGACTTAATCCTGAAGAGTTCTAAAAGCTTTCAACTCCCATTATCCTTAATGAAAGACGAATGCCCTCAGCACTTTCCTTACATTTTTAAGGTCAAAGACTCTGCTGTGATAATCAGACAGTCCCACTGCCTGTACAGAATGGCCGGGGAACTTCACCCCTTAAAGCCATCACAGAGGGAATTACTCTTGCCAGTTTTGTAGGGCTTGGTTATTCCCAGCTGATGGTTTCTACAAAAACCAAGCCACAGCTTACAAGTAACTCTCTCTTTTCCTGAATGTTCCTGATGATAAATGTATTTGAAAGTTTTAGCTTGTATTTTAACGTAAACTTTAGTGTGTAAGATTCAGGCTACCAAGCCTTCCAGCGGTCAGTTCAGTCTTCTATCAAACAGCACCTGGTGTCTCCTACACTTCTTCTGTACTTTACACTTATGCAAGACCAGAATTCAGGCCATTTTTCTCCAAAATGGATACAAATAAGGCTCTATACACATTCATCTAAAGAACACATGCAATGAAAATCTCTACGCACAATGGTAGGAAAATCTCAGTTATTGCACTGTGATCATTCCTTCCTTGTGTTCTGTAGGTTTTCTTTTTTCCAAGTTCACCTGGAAGCCCCTTGCTTCCTTTCTGCAGTACCAATCCTAAAGCTACGCACAGTATTTAATTCAGCTAACAAGGAATCTCACTGGTGTGCTATCACATAATTACCATTGTTTCCTAATCAGCTATCATGTCTCAAAAGAAATACCACAATAGAATTGAACAAACACAGAGGCAATGTATTATATGTTCTTGTGATTATGCCAGAAATTAGCAAAAAGAAAGACCTGATGTAATCTTTGTATCATTCTTCTGTGCATTCGTCATGCCTGGAGAGCATGACTTCCACCAAGGGAGTCTTTGTTGATCAGTGAGCACAGAACCACTTAGGAGTGAGTTAGTGAGAGCTATAGTTGGAGCCAATTATCCCCGTAGAAGGTCAAGGATTTAATATGAATAAGTGTCTGAAGTTTTTCTCTGCAGATATTTGGTGGAACCACCCCAAATCCTAGTTTAGAAGTAAAAGGAGAAAGGATTATTATTAATTATTCCTATAGCTTATACGTTATGCCGCCTTAGGCACTTCAAGGTGTGGATTTACTGTAGCCCTACAGCATGTGGACCTACTCATGTAATGGTGAAGCAGCCTCGGGTCTGCAGACTCCAACCCCCCCAACACACCATGGAAGCTGAAATCTTTGGGCATGTTACCATTAGCAGCCACTCATGGATCTCTCCTGAAGAGTTAAAAACCTAAGGCTGAACCCACTTAAAGGTTTGAATCAAAGGTAATTATCAGACAAGATAATACAATACATCACCTGTACCAACATATGCTGGAGCCTCAAAGTTCCAACTCAGCAGGGCTTTAAGGAAAACTGATCATCAGAGTGATGTGCTTAACAAAAACAGAAGTTTACATCTTGCAATAGTCATTTTTGTGCATTGTACTTGTCACAGAGAAATAATGACCCTCTCAGGTAAATCTCTCTTCCTCTGAGACCAACCAAAAGACTAACAATTCAAAATGGAGGTAACACATCCTCCAGAAGCTCAGTAGAAGAGAATGGTCCACATGGAACAGTCTCAAAATGTAAAAGCACTGAGAATCAGTTTGCCTAATCATCAGAAATACTATTTTTGTGTTACCAAGAGAACAGACTGTAAAAATTTCTCCGCCTTCCCTGACCAATTTGCTTGCTGGTATCTGTAGAGCAGAGACCCCAGCGATCAGCATTCAGACCTTGACCGTCCCATTTAGCTCGGCTGAACTGTGAACTATTACAAAGTCACTTCTGATTTACGGTGTCTTTGCTGATACTGCACTCACATACGTACCTCGCCAAATCTTTGGGGGCACATCCTACATCCTACAGTTCTTTGTGCTGTGGGAAATTTTTCCACTGTAGGACTATAGACTTCCTCCGTGCTGAGCATATTGGGGAAGGCACGGAAGTTAGAGGCATGGGGAAGTACAGGGGGATCGGTCTAAGAGAATGCAAGTCCCAGATGTTTGCTCACTGTCTTCTCGGTTTTGCACTGCGCTCAGGGAAGGAGGTTTCTTACGGACACAGAAAAAACTCTCAGGGAAAGATCTAAGTGGGATCTTGCTTCAATACGGTACACCCTCACTGTTCATAAAGCCAGCCAGCCAGAGACATCAGCTTGGTTATATATCCTAAAGTGCAGTATTTTTAGTACTCAATACAAGAATGTTCATTACTTCAGGAGATGGCTCTAAAACTATGCCCCGGAGAAACGATGTGATTAACATAGAAAAGCACTCTCTAAAATCTATGCAAGAAATTTCTTGGATTATAATACCTTCTTCATTTCTAGTAGTAACAAAGGATGATTGATGTATATTGCTTTAGCTGATGAAAACGTATAACATTATATTCCTTAGATAAGCATCCAAGATATTTTCAGACAGTTTGAAACTGCAGTTACATTTCAACAGAGCTACACCAACATATGCCAGCTGGGAACCAGCACACAGTACATCTCTCTGGTAACTGGAAATGGACTGTATTTATTTTTCTGTCCCTTACAAATTAGTATAAAATTAGCAGTTATGACACACGAAAAAAATGACAGCTCTGCAAACTAGCATCCTTTTTGTTTAAATTCAGAATGGATATAATGCAGCCTCCCCACACCTTAACGCTGCCAGAAGGCAAAACACCTGTAGGGCAGCAAGGCATTCCCTCTCGGCAGTCTGCGTGTCTTTCCGAGGTGTTAACGAGAGGACAGGTTTTGTGATGTGGACATCAAACTGCTGGGCAACAGAGTGAGGCTAAAGTTATAGAGTGATCACCTTTAAGCACTTTTTTCTACCCTGATAGTCCTGCTTGTTCCACAGCCATGCTGGAAGGTGGAAAGGGAATAACCAGAACTAGTATTACCCCTCAGCAATGAACGGAGAAGGAAAATAATATCACCAGCACAGGTCAGGAGGCAGCTATGAGAAGGTAAAAATTGTCATCAATGTAAATGTTAGCTAGAATGCACAGGTGACCTAAAGGTGAAAGATTTTATATCTCATTACCAGTCTCTGGAGCGGTTCAGTTTCCTGAGAACCTAATTGAATTGAATCTGTCATTGTCCGGCTGTGTTTCTTTTGCTGACTCTGGTGCTAACACCAACGTGCATATGCTTGCTTTTGTTTGTTGTAGGAAAAGGAGCAGAAATAAGTACAGTGCATTTTGCCTGGGCCTGGGAGAAAAAAGATTTCAGAATTATAGATGTGAACTGTATTTAACAGATCAAAGATCGTTCAGTCCTATAAAATCACTGCATTTATCTTCCCAGGCCTAGGCCAATCAAAAATGCTAGGTTTGTACTGAGCTTTTTGAGCATTTCCCTTGTTTTTTAAAAATGGTAGAGTGGTCAAACCACCAGAGCAGTAACAGCAGAAAACCCCACCTTCACAAAGATGAGAAAATTCTGCCTAGTGATTAAAAGTGAGGCATGAAAATGGTTTCAGTACCACACCCCTACTCTCCCTGTCATGGTATTTAGCCTGCTCATGACTTTAAGTGACGAAGTGGAAAAATAATTCCAAAATTCTCTTTTGAGCTGATGTTTCAAACTTCAACACTTGGGAAATAGAAAACTACAGTGACACCTGCATTTCTGCAACCCGAAGCTTAGCTAAATGGTTTTTGTTTCGCCCACAGTGTATTTCATAGCAATCCTGTATGCAGGGCCTGCCTGTCTAATACCCAATGCTCTCAGGTATTTGCTTAGACTGGTCAGCAGTTTGTTAGTGCTAATGTATGCATTGTACATTCACACCCACTGGATTAGGTTGCTATTTAGATAAGCAAGCCGCATTTTTGCAGAGAGGGAAGGAGAATGTGCCATGTGCCAGCATTAATGAGTTAATTAAATTAGAAAAATTCCAATGCAGGAACCTAAAATGCTTAGGTAAGTAGAATACTATGGGAATTACAAGGCAGCAAACACAACACTGCTGTACCATTCTGCCTACAGATCTAGATATTCTGACTGGCTTTGGACAATTATATAAAAATAAAAGATGTCAAGTCAGTCAGAAAACATCTAGATGGAAAAAGACTCTTTCCTAGTCCTCTTTTTCTGTTTTCCTGTGGGATAATTCATTTTGATATAGCCCCGAATTTCTCACAATCTCTAAAACTGTTCCAAAGGATCTTGGAACTGTACAGGCAGCGGACAGAGCCAGCAAGTGCCCTGCAAGTTATTTTGTGATCCAAAACACTCCCTAACCCAGGAGTCCTCTAATTCTGGTTGAAAACTGTCCAGTGGTAATCCACAAGGCCATGATAAAGGAGCCCCAAGGAAGAGTGGGAAGGGCTGACGCTAGACAAGGAACCTTCTCATCTTTGTTGTGATTTTAATTAAGTATGATGACACTGACACATGGCAGTCTACAAAGAAATAGGTTTACTAATTTGAGAACGAAATACTGCAGATCTCTCCTGCCCTTACCTCATCCCTTGAAAGGGAATCATTAGAGCACATAGGATGGTCTCCTGCAATTTTTGACTGGTGATAACTTGCCAGTAAAGAACCGACTATTAGTACAACGTTCTAGAAACACAGCATTTAAAATAAAACATCTCAGCTACTAAATTCCACCCTGTTTCAACCTCAGTTTTCAATATACATTTATGCTTTCTTCATGCAAGATAATCTTCCATTTATTCAGCAAACTAAACAACCAGTAAAGCTTTCTATAGCATTGCTTCTAGGATTTAAACAAGTTAAGATTAAGGGCTTAAATCTAGCAAACCTATCAGTGTGCTCAAAATAATACCAGGAATTTCAATAAATCAGAAAATAATGAATATGGCATTAAAGATGTTATTACTACGACAGCTGTCAAGATGAATTGCATGAGAAGCATTTAAAAGATTTATATCTCAGTATCTCACCAGGTTAATTAAATGGATGCATGCATTCATTTAAGAGGATAAGGTGGGTTGCAGTGACATAAAATGAGAGGGCACAAGGTTATATTCTTTCAGCATTAACAAGAACGGGTTGAACCGATATCATTTCCGTATTCTGTAATAAGTATGATTCATCCATTGCCATTTTCAGCTCTCATTTTCTTTCTGGCAAAAAGGAAAAAAAAGACTATGAACATTTATAGACTAACATAATCAAAGCTTTAACCTTTTCAGCGTTTTCTGTTTGGATTGGCTATCCATTTTTATCATGGAGTTCCAGGGCCATGCCACAGGGAGGAGAAGAATCACCAGTAAATTACACCAAAGAATGACGGAAAGGTCAAAGCATTACCCTCCCCTGTTTGCTTTTATGGGACATACGAAGCATTCATATCATGCAATAAAATTATTGAGACAAAAATGATGAAAGATAAGCAGACAGAAAGCATGGAACTGTTGTCAGGATAGCAACTGATCAGCATGAAAGAAAAGGATATATTACAGTGTTATCACCAATAAAAAATAGATTATGACAATGGTGTTTGTGTATCCCTAGTTTCTGCACTGAAATCAAATCCTTCTGAATGTTGTAAGACCTGCAGCCAAGAAAAGGCTGTCCAAGCAAAACTGAGGCTATTCAGGCTCAATAAAACATTAGATGCAAAGCTCACTTTCTTGGGGGAGTTTCTAACCACTCATTATTATATATTATTTATTACTATATAGTATTATAAATTATATGACAGAGATTATTATATGGTAAAGCTGGATTCCCTTAACCATCGAGCCTTCTCCAGTAAAGTTTTGCAATTTAGGCTGTTAATCTGCAAAAGGCACAGTCTGAAAGCAGCTACAGCATCAGCTGCCTCTGGAGGTTTCAACACACATTTGTCTCCCTTGAGAACCAGCTTAGGTCAGGAACGGCAGTTCCAGGCACCTGGAGAAGCTGAATTGCAGGACCTGAGGAAATTTCACTCGGGGAACTGCTGCTAGTCACACAGCTAGAGGTTTATATGGGGATTTTGAGGTTCAAAACCAAATATCCCATTTATAAAGATGCCTCTGGCATTTTCTGGCTTAAGGCTGCCAAATATGAAGTGCTAGATGCAACTTCTGTAATCTAGCACATCGTTACTAGAGCTAGTTGTTTCCCATGGTAAAATGGCTGGCTGGCAGCAGAGACCCAAACAGGAATGTCATTAGGTTTCAAACACTGAATTACAAATCTTCATCATGGGAAGTGGCATCCAGTTTAGGAGGCCAATAAAGATAACATTCCAAATTCATACATATTCTTCTAACATGTTGCACTGTTCAGAAAAATGCATGCAATTAAATTCAACATCTGGATCGCTCTGACAGACAACTGGAGGGAAGAATTTAAAATATACAGTCAAGTTCCCTACATTTTGCTCAGTTTGATTTGTGCTTTCTTCTCTTTTTTCTTTCATTGGTATAAATCAAGGCCTTACTCAAGAAGTCCAAGAATTTCAAACCTACATGTGAGACCTACATGGGGGTCCCTGCTGGAAGTGATGGTAGATTACCACTCAATTTTTGAAACTAGACCTAGGAGCTTGTGAAACGTGCCCGAAGATCCTTTCTTTGAGAGAGATGCATTTCAGTCAACATCTCTTCTGCCTGCCCATCTGTCCTAATCACAGTCCAGAGGGACGACTAAAAATCATCAGTTCTTTGTGCGCGTTCCGCCCCTTCCACCTGCACTGCTAAAAGGGATGACGGCTGCAACACTCACAGGATGGCTCCGTGATCCGAACGCAAGCCCGTCAGACACCAGAGACCAAATATACTTAGGAGCTCTTTGTCACTACCACCTTACTTGTTTCTCATTCACTCCTTTTGCAATCTGTGCACAATAAAGTATTGTGCTACAAACATTTTGTAATAGTACGTTTTGGTGAATGAAAGCAGGTTTGAGAGACAAAGCACCCCAAATGAATGCTACTCGATTTGGTCCTCCCTGGCAGCAGAGACGAAAGGAATGAAAGATCATGTATCTACTGATGTATTCCAGCTCATGGATATAAGGAATTATTAAAATCATCTTAACTTAGTGACGGTGTTCAGACATCTGGTTTTACTCCACTTCCAGACGTTCACATGGCTCAAAGGAAAACTCCCAATATAAAATAAGTATTGTAAAAATATTTCCTCACTGCCTAGTAACATCTTCAGCACCCAGCTCTGCACATCCTCCTTAGATAACCAAAGTCATTTGCATCAGTGGGAATATTTCAACATCTAGACCACAGAATTTGTTTCTAATGAATCTGGGGCTTTGTGGGTTTTAACATGGTGTCTCACATTTCACCTTGCTGTACAGGCGCTCCCAGTGGACCAGGGCCTATCCTTACATTACAGGCAATAACTTTATAATGAAGGTATTAGTTCAATAACAGCCCAGAAAAGAAGCTGAATCAAGCTCGTAATCCCTGCCTGTCCTATAAAAATAAGGGAGGATAAGGTACAGTGTCATCCCTCTATGATCCAGGAAGAGGGTAATTGAGAGAGGGCTCAACTCGTCTACCTGCATAATCTGAAAATAACCCCTCCACCCCACCGTGACTAAAGTCCGCCCTGGGGAAAAACGAGAGGGGAAAAGACTGCACCGATCCCTTCCAGTGCCAGCCAAAGCAGAACCGAGCCCCTGGTCTGAAACAACGGACTGTGGCAGGGGAACGAAGCAAGAACATGCAGCTTCATCAGGCTGAGCAGCTCCAGGTTCTTCCTGCACAGAATCATAGAATCATAGAATCACTTGGGTTGGAAGAGACCTTCAAGATCGAGTCCAGCCATAACCTACACTACCAAAAACACCACTAAACCATGTCCCTCAGCACCACGTCCACCCGTCTTTTAAATACCTCCAGGGACGGCGATTCCACCACCTCCCTGGGCAGCCTGTTCCAATGCTTGATAACCCTTTCGGTAAAGAAGTTTTTCCTAATATCCAACCTAAACCTCCCCTGGCACAACTTGAGGCCATTTCCTCTTGTCCTGTCGCTTGTTACTGGGGAGAAGAGATTGACCCCCACCTCGCTATAACCTCCTTTCAGGTAGTTGTAGAGAGTGATAAGGTCTCCCCTCAACCTTCTCTTCTCCAGGCTAAACAATCCCAACTCTCTCAGCCGCTCCTCATAAGACTTGTTCTCCAGACCCCTCACCAGCTTCGTTGCCCTTCTCTGGACACGCTCCAGCACCTCCATGTCTCTCCGATACTGCAGTGCCCAAAACTGAACACAGCACTCGAGCTGCGGCCTCACCAGTGCTGAGTACAGGGGCATAATCACTTCCCTGCTCCTGCTGGTCAGGACACAGTGCATATTTTTATCAAAAATATTTTTTGTATATTACTCATTTTGCTGTGCAAATACCTTCAGTGAGTCCTGCAAATCTTTACAGTTAGGCCAGCTACACCTACAGCTGCAGCTCCTTGGACTCTGCAGTCACCTCCTTTCACTGCTACAGAGAAGACACGTAAAAGAGATGAGGTACTGGAGCTGAATTCGGAGATGTCAGAACTAACTTAGCTCCTGTAAGGGTGGACACTAAAATCCTTCAGCTGGCTCCCCAGCTGTTCAGCCTTTGCAGAAGTTAGAAGTCTGCTCTAATTGCAGCTGACCTAACATCATCCCAGGATCAGACCCAAAGGAATTCAGCTCCAGCGTTCCCAAACACACTTCAGTGACATCTCTCCTTCATGCTCACGCTCACAACAGAACGGTGACAGGGTACAACTTAGCTCCATCACCTCCAGATTCGTTGTGAGATGTATTCCCCATACATCAATGAGCATACATAAAGAAAAACTCCAGAGAGATTTCCCCCGCCAATTCAAATTCACTTTATTCTTACACCACAGAGCATGTAGGACTGTGGGATATCAAGAATGTAAAATTAAAAGGAATAGGTACACATTGATTAAACTTCTTTCTTGGCTTATGGCCAAGGAAATTATTGTGGAAATGTTAAAAATGAAAGATGTTCTGTCCTCATCCATATTTCCTTAGATGGTGACAGTACACTGAACAGTGCTGGCACACCAAACAGCCCTTCACCTCTTTTTTCCCTGCAATTCTAGAGCAATCTCATCTCAAATGCTGAGTTCTGTTCTGGGCCAAAAGGGTACAGACAAACTTGATGGAATTCAGAAAACAGCAGCAAAGACGATTAAAGTATTGACTTGGTGGGAAACGATTAACAAGTCCCTTCATAGTAGTATCAAACAATGACAGAGGAGACTAAAATGGGAAGGAATGACCATCTACGCAAGTTTGAGGCGCATATACTAACACTAGAGACAGTGAGGAATTGATTAGCTTATTGACAATAGGCTGAAAAGAAATAAAGAGGGGGAAATGATGCTGAGTATCTGAAGAAATTACCTAAAGTGAAATCCAATACAGATTGATTCGCAGAGAATCAAAGGCACGCTTGTCATATAAAAAAATAAGGCAGGACGAAGTAACAATAAAATACACTGCAAGCAAGGAGGCTGCCAGGAATGAGTTGTCTGAAGACCCTGATGGGGAAGAAAAGAGCCCTGTGTCCCGTTCTTCTCAGAGTCTCTCTTCATACATTGCAGTGGTTGATCCACATTAGAGACAATTAGAGTGAAATGCTTTTGCTTTGAGGGGGGGAACAGAAGAGCCACTCTGTCCTTCCCCCCGTGCAGTCAGCTGCCAGCAGTGCTTACTCCAGCTTCTCAGCATGAAGACTGGCTGTCACACACTGATTTCTAATTTTTCCATCTGCCAGAAACTTAATAAAAATGTGAATTAAAAAACATTCATGAATTTCATACTTAAAAGGTTCATAACTCTCCTACGTTTTATGTCATTCTACCAGTTTTTGACTCATCTGCATTCAGTTCTACCAAGTGAAATGGGACAGAACATACAGTCTGCCATCACAGATAATAACCCCACACATTGAGATTATGGATACAGTACTATCCAGAAAATATTAGAGAGGATGCATACTATTAAAATTCTCTATTCTCTCTCTCTCTCAAGCATCTGTCTGTTCAAAACGCAAAGTAAAAATCATTAAACTACCAAAAGTAGCACAAAAGAAAAAAAACACAACTACTGACATTTCAGTTCATCATCCACTAAAATTTGAAAGCTATTTTTGCTTGCAATAGCAACAGTTGGGTTGGCACAGGATTATTCTTTCACTTTTTCTTATAGAAATCATGTTAATGCCTCAAACGGGATTTTTTTTTCCCCCTGCATTATTTCTTGGAAGTAAAGCTGTGCAGGTTTAGATAAAGCTTTTAAGATTATAGTTCATGAACCTCCAGTCTTGGAATAACCTACGTTATTCAGTATTACTGTTTAGCTTGAATGTCGGCTGAAAAAAAAAGTCATTTTAGTGGGGAAGGGGAAAGCATTAATACACTTGCATGTTCTAAATGATCCACTTTGAATTTTAAAGTGCATTTTAAGACTTAATATAAGCTTTTCAAGTATTTTGTGCTGCATAAGGTTTATTAATTTGGCAGGGAGGTAGAAACAGTTTCAGACATAAGCAAGGAGGAAAGAAAATGTTCTTGGTTCATTTCAGGTAAGCCCTAAGTGTTTGCCCATATTCTGAGTTGGATCCCTGCTCTTGAGTGGGTGGTTTAGGTTGATTCACCAACTTCCACTGTCTCAGTTTTTCCACTATACTTTGAAGGTAATATGTAGTATATACGAGTGCCATTTACAGAATAATTCCTTTTTGTTAAAGGCTTTCCATTAGTGCCGATGCTCTGTGTCATCACTTCTCTCCATCTGCCAGATGTGTACATCACTACGCACCCAAACAGGAGAACGATTCTTTCTCCAAATTCTGCATGATGCAGCAGAAGACACTCAGTTCTCATTCACCTCATCGCTATTCTGTCAAAAAGAATCTATTTGTAGAAATGCAGCTAGGACAGAATTAAACCCAACAAAGAGGCAGCAAGGAGTCTCCCACAAACCAGCTGGAGGCAGCTACATGGGCAACGAGCCAGATACCCCCAACTCCCTCCACAGATTTAAACCCAGCTCTCCTGCAGGGCAAACCAGGAATCACTAAAGCAGTACTTTTTTTAAAAAAAAAATTAGAACAGGCCTATTTTTTTCCATAATAGTTGGGGGCCTTAACCAGGATGCTGCAGCCTTTAGTGCTGTTCACCTTTCATGTTCCCTGTTGGCTCAGAGTGATGTTACCTGGAGAGAACAGAACCTCCGAATAGGACACCAGGAAGGGGAAGAGGAAAGAAAGGAGAAAGCCAGGTGAGGTCTTCATGGGACTTCTTGCCCAAGGGTGTGTCCTAAACCCCCAAGAAGGTCTCATATCCTTCCTGTCTTCTTGGTTGAGGTTCCTTTAAGTTAAATCTCAACCTCTGCTTTGCCCCACACCTGGGTGAGCGACCCCATCTCAGCTGAGTGTGATAGGAGCTAAGAGCATCTAGCCTCCTCCTGCTGCTGGTTAAGTTAGGTATCTTATGGGGGTTCTGAAATATGCTCCCCAGGGTTATAAGCTCTTGAAACATGCACCCAGCTCAGAATAGCCCTGTAACCTGGAGAGAAGTAGAGAGGAGTAAGTAAAACAAGTCAAGAATAACTTGCTTCCACAACAGCCGATAGCCCGTGGGTGAAAGTGAGACTTCAGTGCTCTACTAGGGAGACAGGCCCCACGAGTAAGGTCACCTCCCTGCCAAAAGCAAAGGAAGCGTTACCAAGGGTTTGTGGTGTATGCCTGCCTCCGCGTTGTCATGCTGCGCACGGCTGGGCACCTTATGAACGGTCCCTTTCTCAGGGCCGTGCTGAAAACGATCACCTAGTCGACAAATTCTTATCAATGTCTGTTCACAGCTTTTTCTTTTGACGGGAGAATTTTGTGGTAATCGAGAAGAAAAGCAATTCACTGGATTAAAGATTGGTAAATATAAATGACAGAAATGGTTTCCTATGAACATCGTGACGTATTCCCAATCGATAACACCATGACAGAATTGCAGCTTCGGGGAAGGAAGTTATTAGTTTTAGGAAAGGCACATAATTAAATACGAGTCTACAGATTCTCAAGCAGATAGACAAGGAAAATGGCCAGCCCAAGACTTTGTAGATTGTGCTACTGTTGTCTCTTCTTTTCAGTTCATTTGGTGCTGTCTTTCATTTACTTGTGCAACCTTAAAATAAAGATGAAGACCTTAGTCTCAAATGTTAGGGCTAACAGCCAGTGACATAAGAGAGAGCTGTTCATTAAAATGTTAGACTAAGTTTCAGATTAATACTTTCCTTCAGTAGCAGCTACTTGCAGATGTTAAAAGTCCTTAACAATTTAGCTGAACTTTCAGTAATTCCTAAATGTTTCTGATGTGTAACTGTAAAGAGCACCTAAGCCTTTTAACACCAACATGATATGGCGATTGGATAGGTCTGATTATTGGTAGTTGGGATTTTAGCCTTTCACCTCTGTATCAGTGTTTCAAACTCAGACCAGGTTGGTATTGAATAAAAGTCATTTCCATCAGCTGGCTGTTCAGTGACCTCTGTGAAATATTACAAGTTGGTAGCGGACAGGTGTCTATGTAATTAAAATACACTTCGCAAGCACAGTTGGCACCCTGGAATTTTCTTATTAGGAATCTATAATCTGCTCCCCCCAGCTCATAAATGGAAAATATTCAGCAGCACTGAGATGTCATTTAAAAACAAGGAGGATACAGTGTTCTTTGTTAATCCCACAAACAAAGTACCTCTGTTTCTAGAGCAGTTTTGAATCCCTGGACAAATGCTTTTGTGCACTGCAAAGATTATTATTCAGGCTAATAAAACTCATGAATTATAAGTAAAAAATCAACTTTAAAAACTGACAAAAACTTAGAGTCCTGTTGGTTATATTGCAAAATCTCACAGCCAGCACCGTGTATGGTGTTCACCGTAAAGAGAATATATTTCCACCTTGTATCAACAAAGCAGAATCACATAGTATGTCCCACAAATCCATGAATCTGCATTCATTGAGCCAATATTCCCAGACATCCACACAGAAGTTGGGTATTTTTTGTAGCCAAACATATAAAACGGGGTTTGACAGGAGAATGTATGCCCAGTCTCAACATGAGGTGGTTTGTCTGACTAGGAATCAAGGCAGCAGTTTTATGTTTCAGTAGGATTTGGGGGACAGGCAGGGGGAACAGCACAAATATTTTATGGCTTTTGAATAACCAGGCCCATAATTCAAGCCTCAAGCCTTTAATCTGTTTCTCTTCTTCTTTAACCCCTTCAGAGGTTTTGTCAGAGAACGGGTGAGAAAACGCTCTCCATTGACTTTGCTTTCCAGTTCTGAACTAAGCAAGGCAGAGCACTTGAGGCTTAGGACCTGTGACACACCGTAGAGCTGTGGGACGTTCAGAGACTAGCAGGGAAATCTTTGTAGACTTGCCAATGACTCACATCGGTGTCAATGAAAGACGTAAGGAAAACGTTATGTGGAATCCAAACAACAGGAAAGGACATTTACATACAAGTCAATCCCCAGTAGCAAAAATCCATGTGCAAGATGTTTCACCTCTCGGAAAAAATAACATTGTTTGGTTTGACCTAGTTCAAGATGTTAAAAGATTTATGAAACATAAAACAACAGTTGCTAAACTTGGCACTGTTGTGCTGTAGGAAAAGGACTGTGGATCCACCCAAGAAAAGAGTCCCCATCTCAATGTGGGAACACAACAGTGAACAGATTAGTTAGCTCAAGAATTGAGTAACCTTAATTTTGTGAGAAGCTGAAAAGAGAAAAGAACCACACAAAAAAACTGAAGCAAACCCAAAGTTTTCTCATGGTCCTACTAGGGACCTACTAGGTCCTACTAGGAAAATCCTACTATAAATTTTCTCCTACTAGGAATTTTCTTCTTAAACTGGTTTCCTCAGCTGTTAATTTCCTCTGCAAGTGGCAACTGAAATATTGGGACAAAACGATTGCTAAGCAAATCTCAGCGTTTATCCCTCCAGTCTCCAGTTTATAAGCATTAAAATTAGAGTGCTTTTTACATACATTTCAGACAGAATGCTTAAAAGGAAGAGGAAAAACAGGGATGTGTGGAATCAACGCAAGTAAGTATTCACACACCTATTTTTAACAGGTTTCCATCACATCTTCCAGAAGAACATCTATAACCTGCTCAAAATGAACCACAAAACCAAGAAAGTTAAAAACTGAAGACAGCCACCGTTAACAAATTGCAGATGCATAAGACTCATCCAGAAAGACGTCACAAATCAGCAATGAGAGGAAGGGAGAGCAAATCATGCAGAAACTATTTAATCAATGAGTAAAGACAATTATAACATCTGTTAATCTTTTGTGTAGGTTATAATTAGATGCTGTGGAGGAGTAGCCTTTAAAGGGGGAGGCAGGGAATCCTTTAACATCTGCTAGAAGGGCAAACACTGTGCAATAAATGACTTTAAATGCAATCAGCAAAATGAGAGCTGTGCAGAGTTCACAAAAGGCCTGTATAAAAGATTGAGGATAACAAAATATTTTGCCAAAGGTCAACTCCTGCAGCACTAGAGCCTGAATAATGACTGCTAGTTTAGAGGCCACATCAAAAACAAACGTGATTGTACCTCTGAAAAACAATTCTTTTCTCATTTGTGTCATTATAGCAAAAGCACATGCTGCTGCTGTATATCACGTCAGCTTAATGACTTATTAGGGCTGTACCTATCAACATTGAACAGTTTAAAATAAACAGGTAGGTATGATGTATTTTAAAGACCAGAATTCAGTCTAATTAGACTGACACAGAACTTGGCTGTACTGTAAAAGTGATGTGATTCTGATTTTAAATAATTAATCATTCAGTAGGTTCTAAAAAATCCGATTATTTACTCATTTTACCCTTGAAAACAACCATATGCTTTAAGCTGTTACTCACTGAAAAGAGCGACCAAGAGGGAGTTATTTTATTCAGTTTAACACAGCCCTCTACTGGCAAAATAACCCCCCAAAATCTTACCACTATGAACCATTTTGTCAGATCATTTCGGAGCAGCTGAAAAGATCCTACATTTTACAGCAAAGTTACACCAAATCTTAGAAGATTGCAGCGTAGATTGGTGCTTTAGGAATTTGCATAAATTAAGTCATCGCTTAATCTCTCCAGAGGTCCCTTGCAGAGAGCACTACTTCCTTTTACCCAGCAGATGCAGCTCTGGCCAGCCCCAGAGCACCAAAGGGAAAAGCCAAGTGCTCATATCTAGTGGAGTAAGTCATTTTAGAAGCAAATGTGATCCTTTTACTCATGTCAAGCTGTGCTGTATTCCTCAAGAAGCGCGACCGATTCCCAACTGCATCAAGGCACGCATGTGATTTCAGTTTGTACAATTAGGTAATACTCAGTATAGGCGAAGCAAGCATGATGTAGCCCAGCTGCAAAGAGAATACTATTCAAAATACAAATGCTAACGACCACTTAAAGCAACTTCACTGCGAAAGAATTCCTGCTTCCTTCTTTTCTCCACCACTACTGAAAATCCACAGTGGTGATTCAACACAGCTTCAATCAAAGTGAGGCAGACAATGAAATTCGTCTCTGTTGTTGCATGCAGTAATTAACTCTTCCTATTTGTATTATGTCTGAGCAACAAAGAAACAAAAGGATACGGTAAACTGTTGAATTTAACAATTTAGATAATGATGAATTATAATAATCAATTAGCGCTGTCAAAGAAAATAATTAGTGACATGCATTTGATTCTGCACAGACCTATTGTGTGCACACACTACCACGGCTAGTTTGGCTCTGGGAAACAAATAGTGTTGTCCTGTGGAAAGCTTATCAAACATGCAGTTTAACAGTAGCATTTGTTCTCACCCTGTGTCAATACTAATAGACCATTTTTCAGCAACATAGTTTTTATCCACTGCTTTCTAATCCGACCTGCTTTTCAGGGTCTGCATCATTTGTAGCCCACAGACAACGCTGCTGCCAGTTTCCAGAAGGCACTGCTGCTGTACAAACCACGTTTGTGGGATTCACCCCAATGCCAGTCAATGGAATCATCAAAGATTTCCAAGTATTTTTCACATAACAGCTATCTAACTTTTCATCCTCAAAACCTCATGACTAATTTATGCAACGATGAGGGAATACCTAATGTAAGTCAGGTTTCTGCATGCTACATGAGTGCTGTCATCAGACAGTACGGAACAGAGTATTACAAGCGTCAATGGTTCATGTTCTATTTACATTGTATATTTCTCCTGTTTTAGTAATAAAACTGCATATTAGGTGCTCTAACTTCCAAAGGTGTTCTGGCAGCTTTGGCATGGATTTTTCTTAAGCGTAACTGCAATCCTGCCAGGAAGCAAACACGTGCAGCACTGCACGGAGCTGCAGAGCATCGCGCCGCATTTGGCCCTGGCTGCGCTGTGCTAAGCTCCTCAGCCAACTGTGCTTCCCTTTGGCACCTTTGTTCTGTGGCTTTTATCCCAACCTCAGTCCCACTTGTCAGATGATGACAGGCTGGAGTCTGCACTTGTTCCGTTTCTTTTCAGATGGTGAGAAAGCCCCAAGAATTGACATTCTGCTGGCAATTGTCCCCTTTAATGCCATCCCAGAATGTTATCAGATTATCTGCCTCTCCTTGGGCAGATTTCTCAGACCCAGGGAAAATTCAACCGGGGGATCCCTCTGCTGAAAAGTGAGCTCACTCTATACCCTGATCTGCTACGTTGGAATATAGAAAGAAACTGTAAATGTGAGAAGGGAAATGGAGGAGAGGAAAATGAAAGTCAAATGCCCCCGGGTTCATCAGGTTTTGAGAGTCTGCTTCTGCTTTTAAGGTAATTAGCTCAAGATTTGCTCTTGTCTGAAGTGGAAGTGGAATTATACCCTACCACTCTACATTTACTGGGGCAGGATTTCTACTTCTTTAAAATGTAAGTCTCTAAACACACACAACTCATGCGCACGAACAATAGCGAAGTCCATGGAGTTTTCTTAAAAAGCAGTAAAATTCACATTTGTAAGATGAGGACTTGCCCTTCAGTTTAAGTGAGAAAGGTAAGTGGGTCCTGGGCAGTTTTTTAATCTCGCTTTGTTCTAAATATCTTGAAGATTCTGTAGGCATTTGCCAACACGATACCTGAATGTTCTGCAAGTGTAAATACCCTTTATCAGTTCACAGCAGTAGATCATCATCATTGCCCAGAAGGTGACAGAGGAAAGGGAAGACTGGCCCACAGGAGTCAGCCTGGTAGGGATCAAGCCACCTAACCTTAAACCCCTTCCTTCTCCCCAGGGAAAGGCTCCATCACAATTCTTGCATTCAGTGAAAGCTTCCAAGCTACAAAAAAACATCTTTTAAAAAAACACATGAACTTTTTTTTAATACTGTTTCTGAAGAAGGAGGAGGAACACCTAAAGAATAAAAACTCTGTGCTCTTCTTTAAGCCCCTATTTAAAACCTCAAAGGCCTTTGCCATTCGCATGGCATCAATACAGACCTAAATTTCGGGCTTCCCCCCCCCACAAGGAGAATATTCTTCAGTTCCAAAGCCAGAACAACAGCTCCTAAGTTGCACAATACTTTGACATGCCAAGCCACATTATAACATCAAAAAAGGAGACAGACAGGTTTTAATCTGCTGTAGAAATGGGGTCACTTGAGAGGGGCATCTGCAGTTGTAGCCACCCAAACCTTAATAGGAAGCCCCAAAAACCTGGTGCTTTGTAGGACTGAGAGGCCTCGTAAACAAAGTCAGTAGCAAGAAAAGCAAAACAAAAATCAATAGTGCTAATAATTCACGAGGAATCCTCCAATTCCTATTGGATTGATTTGTACTGACTTACCCTCATATACTTTTGCCAAGCATAGTTTTCTGATTTCATTTTCCAGAAATGCGCTTTGTCTCCACAAAGACAGATCATTAAATAGAGGTAAACAGTAATAAAAGAGTTCCTCATACACACTACTGTGATCAAGTTACTCCCTGGAAAAGCCACTACAACTGAAATTGCAGTAATTTAGAACGAGCTTCTGGTGAAGGATTGAAATGAGAAGCAGGAGGGCTGGGGTTTGTTACCAGCTTTTGAAGTGGGTAAACTAAGTTTTAATAAATCACATCTATGGGCCAGTTTCCCCCTCTGTAAAATGAGAATAATTCCACGACAATCACAGCTAGTTGTCCTGAAAATGAGTTAATCGGTGGTCAGAAACATAGCTCTGTCCCACAAACAGCAGGCAGTATAGAAACAGTTTTTTCACAGCAGTTACCAGTGTACTAGTGTTTCTGCTCTGATGTTTCAGGATCTGTTGGATTTCTAATATGAACACTCAAAACAAAGCAAAAATTACTCTCTCTCTCATGTAATTCACAACTCATTTTATCCAAATGGCTTCAGATTTCAAAGCACAATGTGATTCTTTCTTTTAAACTTACACACCTCCAGAACTTGAACAAGGGCTAAAAGTAAAAATAGTCAAGTTTTGCTTTAAATCAATGCCTGCATAAGGAGCAAAACAGTATTTAAAAGAAAACTGTACTACAAGCTATAAGGAAATATCTTAAAAAAAATCAAATTAATTTTGAGTATTCAAATAAATACCATGAAATTATAAAAGAATAATGTGAAGACAGACTACTTCTTGTTCAGTTAATGACAGTACTCATGAGATTTTAAGAATCTTAGAGCTTCATCACTTAAATTGAGAGCCACTTCAGTGTAATCTCATGCAAACAAAAGCCAGAATCAAGTTTTCATTTGTCCTTTAATCTGTTGCTGAACCACACTCAGATGCATGGCTGTAATTACTCCTAACAACTACATACTTGCCGCTCTTTTAATTAAAGCAAAACTACAAATAGCAATGCTGACACACTTCTAGAGAAAATAAGCTTTACAGAGATGATAAAAACACCAAAACAGCAAAAGTCTTACTTGCAGCAGTTCAGTAAAACATGCCAGCCCTGGAGAACTCAGAACCGTAAGAAGTCTTTGCAGTCCAGAAATTCTCTTGAGTTTATCCAGTGTTTATTTACCAAGCTTTAAAAGTCTGTGGTTAGAAGAACAGAGTTAGCTTTCTACACCATCCACAGCCCTCCTGAAGTCCTCCAGTAACAGCAGACATGAAGTTTGCTGATAGTTGGGTTTGCTGCTGCTATGTAGTTGCTCAGTACTTGTAAATACAAGCTCTGTGGACAAAGTCCCAAATGACATCACAGGCAGCTGTTTATTGTTGAGTCTTTATTAACCGACTGTCAAAAAAAGAAAAGCGAAGAGGAAAGAAAAGCACAAACTATCTTCCCTGCAGCACAATTTGCATCTTAGTAGGAGTTGCAGTGCTACACATATAAATACTTCTGTTTACCCAACTGATGTTTTCTTAGAATGAATAAACAGTGTTTGCAGGGAAAGCAGAAAAGTAAGAACAACCTAAACAGCTTCAACAGGGAAAGAGCACGGGGAGGAAAAGAAAAATTAAAAATGCCAGCAGTGCCTTTTGCAGAATTTACCCCTGCATTCTCCTAATTCTTTTATTTGAAAACATGCGACTAGGGGTGCAAATCTGCATGGATTTTTAAAGCACAGAGCAGAGGACTTTGGTAAGCTGAAATGAAACTTTCAACTCATTCCTAATTTTTAAAGTCACAGAATTACAAACTATGATCTTTGCAAGATTTAAGACGGCTCAACTTCAGTTAAAATGTGTTTTGAAGAAAACTCTCTCGCTTTCCAAAGATGAAAATACAGCAAAGCAAGAAAGAGCATCAAACATAGTTATTCAGTAGGCAGGTGCTAAGGGCATTAATACTGACCTTTCCTTCTCAGAGGTGGAGGTCCAAGACTAAGTATTGCTTTGGAGCTGAAAGACACACTCAGTTCCCAGCGAGGCACGGGGTTCTCACTGGAGAACTAGTTCCGCTACTAATCTGAATCTATCCTCTGTCCTCCAGAGCTCCCGCTGAAAGAGAGGGGCTGGGGCTCTGTGCCTTGATTTCTCAGAAGTCAGTCCTTTCAAGTCAGAACTTCAAACACTGGAAGGGCACCACCACGGGTTGTGACAGACTGAGCTCTGTTATCTGTGCACGCTTCCACACGAAGAGCTTCAATATTGGGAAACACCTGGCCACTCGCATCCAAACACCTTAGTCTGCACGTTCCACAAACAACAAAACAACTGAAACTTGAGCCCGGTGATGAGCTGAAGCCAAGTTTTTACCATGCTTTTAATTGCTATACCTAAGAGCATCAACCCAAATTCCGCCTGTATTTACAGAGAGCAAATCAATCTTGGGTGAGATGTGCAGCTGATGTAAATCAAGCTAGGTGCAATGACACAACTGAACACTAACAGCACCAGCTGAAGGTCTTGCTTTTGCCTGCAGGAGTGCCATTAAAAAAACTTGTGTGACCTTAATGACAGAGTCCCTGATTTTCTTGGCACTTGCCCTGCGTGGCAGCAGTACCCTGCTGAGACAGTGCCACTGAGCTTGCTGGAACCGCTCACACGGGCAATTGCTGCCTCTGCCACTTGCTTCCTCTAAAACATCTTTGGAAGGAGATCTGTTATAAATCCCCCTACTTTTATTTCTGCATCTAATCAGCCTGTGGGGCACAAGAAACACCACTCTGTGTAACTGTGAGTTAGATTTACCACCCTTACTCAAACATACGGGGTTGCATTACTCTTCCATTGCAGTCAGCAAGGTTTTATATCTTCATTAAGGGCTTGCTCATTTGATCCAGGAAGGCTTCAAAATACTGTGAAGATGAAGCGGGCTATGGGATTAATAAGTACTAACATATAATATTCAGTAACATGAATTTCCAAACATACAGCTTTAGTCCCAGCTTCACAAGTGCCGTAGTGCAACTACTCTATTTAAACAAGGTGACCAAGGCCATGTGCTCACATACACAGCTCCATAAGGCATCAGCTCATTCCAGCAGGAACAAGCCCATCCATAAGATCAGCAGAAGAGTTAGATTTTGTTTATACATGATGCTCATTTACAGTGTGATTTCTCAGACCAAGGATAAGATTCATTTTTTCACCTGCCATTAGCGGTATTTATAAAATTGCTTTATAACACAACTGGCTCATCCCATGACACTAATGCAGACACACACATGTAGAAGAAAGGAAGAGTGTATAAATTCATAAAATAAGGAAAACACTGATTTAATTGAAAAAGGCAAGTGTTCAACGAAATAAAAAAAGACAAGCCTTAAGGAAAACTGCAGCCTGTTCCAAGAAAAATTTATATTATTTAGGAAAATTTAGCACTTACTAAACTTCCTAGAGAATATTAATGTATTTCCGGGCTAAGCACATGTCGGTGAGCAGGATCAGGACAGCAGAACAGCAGACACGCTGCTCACATCTCTCTGGTCAGGCAGCACTGCAGATTCAGTAACTTCAATTGCCTGAATGCAATTTTTCAGAGACTTCCATCTTGCTAAGTTCTATCTGAATCCTTTTCAGAACAGGTGGATCTTGTAAAAATAAATGTGCAAAGAAATAAGTATTGAGATTTGTGGGTTTAACCAGCACGTTATTCTTCCCAAGAGGAGAATTCCCATGCGTGTGGACAAACAGATTTTGCATTCTTCAAATTACAGCCCTTATTAAGGGAGTGGCCATTAGCTCACCCTGTCAGTGCATTTCTCCATTAATTTCTATTCTAAGTCATCATAAGATATAGCTACTGGCTGTGCAGATACAGCTTATTTTTGGCAGGAATGCCAAGGCTTCTGTTAGGACAAAATTAATGACAGAATTCAGTCCTTTACTAGCTACAGGTTGAGGGAAAAGGTAAAGAAGATGAAGTCACGAGCTGCAGTAGTTGCTCCTGGACTGATGTGCAGTAGGCTGAACTGAGTAATGCATCTGAGGAAATAATTCACCTTCATATTGCCTCTATTTCAATGGGCAGACAGGTAAGATGAAACATAGTGAACTGATCTCAGTACACACATATATTAGTAAAGCTTATCAATTAACCTGTCGCAGTATACAATCTGCTAAAGACCCTGTGTCTCATACTAACACAAAATCCATACTATCTTCAGATTCACTGTCCACAGTTGACTTTTCTTTATTAATTTCGAAAGTTCCTCCTCATTGAAGAAGCCAAAAAAAAAGGTCTGATCCTCTCAGAAAACGTGATAAATGGATGCCACCTGAACTGCACAACCTTTCCCCTGAAGCACTGCAGAAGTCCCTGCAGTCACACATACCTGATGTGCGTCTTCACTTCTTACCAGCACAACAGCAGAAAAAAATTTAAAAAAATTGCCTCTGGGTCCACTCTCTCATTACAGACCCATAAAGCTGCGGCAGGAGGTGATCAGCCTCACAGCCTGGCAAGTTGAAAGGGAGGTGGTAAGAGCCAAGAGTGTTTCTTCTGAGAGATGTCCGTGTCGTGAGTTGCGCGTGGTTGAGCACAGCTTCAGATGGCGAGCCTGCGGGTCATGTAAAAGCCTTGTTTTACCCTCTGATACTGCTCCTCGGGCAAGGACAGACAAACTGACAGACCAAAGAGCAGTTTAGTCTAGGCCTAAATTACAGGACATTAAAATCCCAACGGAATGGAATGGAATAGAACGGAATGGAATAGAACAGAACAGAATCCTAAACTGTTATATCTTTATCCCACAATAGATACTCAGATCACTGGAGGGCAAGTTTAGAAAACAGTAAAATAAATTGCAGAATTTACCCTCCTTGGAGTGGCATACGGTTGGAAGTCTTGAGCTGGTTCCTAAAATATCACAGAAATTTCTCCCGAATGACACCAGGGTACCAAAGAGCAAAATGCTATTTGAAAATTACTATTAATCTCACTTGTACCAACACAGCTAAGTATGTCTCACAAAACAAATACCTACAAGCATGTGGGATCGTCACAAGTTAGCAGAGTAAACACTTTTCTGAGCCTGGGGTAGCTGGCGGAGAGGATAAACAACTGAACCAAGTAAAAATATGTGAAGAGAATAAAAGGAAGCGTGTGGGGGCGGTGTATGAATCTCCTCAGATACTGTCAGTTGAAGTGGTTTGATCAGGCTGGTAAGCTTTTGATCACGAAGATAGTTTGGTTTTTAACCTTACTAGGTGATTTTTCAAAGCTTTTTACCTCTCCTGCATGTCAAGAATAGGGGAAAGGTCTTTAGCAAAGGCAGGTTTCACTGCTGGAATAAAAAATAGCTCTCTCCTCTGTCACATTTATGAATCTAAGCTTCAGAGAAAGCAGCAAATAATGTATAGCAACAATAACTGCCTTCCGGTCGGCCATTCTGCTACATACAGGGTCATGGGGTATTATCAGTCTGGTTTGTCCTTTTCTGTTGTTCTGGATGCCTGGCACAGCCGTGCTCCCCCTCCAAGTGCTCCCGGACAGTCTGCGGTAATGACCTGCGCGCGCCCCAGTACCTGCCACTCCAGCAGCTAAAAAGATGATATTCTACCTCCTGGAAGAGAACGTTTATATAGAAACATTTACTCTAGCTCACATTCTACACGATGGGCAATCCTGTCCTTAAGTGTCAGGATGAAGCCTTGACACCCTATTCTGACACATAAGAAAAAGAATGGCTAGAATGACATGTTTTATCTAACCTTTTCAGATGAGCTGAGAACTAAAATGAGCATATATGATTTTTCCAGCCATAGCAGCGATTTGCAATCAATTTCTAAATCTTTTTCAGTTCCATAATTTTTGCTTCAGTAGAATTCTATGAAAAGCATTCGCTGGAGAAAATTGATGGCATGTCTTTAAAGGACATTGGCTTTCACTATAAATTGCCTCGTTGTAAAATAGGATGTCAGGCAAACCATACAAAGTCTGTTATGAGTGTTGCCATTTGAAACTGGAAGAGGTAGTAGGGAGCTGGGTTTTTTACTTACAAGAGAACTCAGAAATGTTGTAAATGTGATTACTAAATACAAGTACCTAGGACTGGCTCTCATTAATTCCATGGGGTAAACCACTATTCCTTCTTTGTCTTTCCTGTTGTTTCTGGAATCAAGCAATTGATTCAGCCACCAGTGACCTTATCCAGAGTTAATTGAAATCAATGGCATTAGTGGATTCTGGAGCAGGCCCAAAACCAATGTGCGTTCAAGGGCTTTTGTATATCCTTAATCACATGGGTAAGCCTCCGCAAATTTAGATTCCAATGGATCCAATCATTAAATCAGTTATGCAGTGTTTAACTTCACATATGGACAGTGGTCCCCTGCTGGTTATTGAAAGTGGTCTCTATTAAGAGAAGAAGGTTATTTCCATAATCTATTTCTCGTGAAAACATGTATTTCTACAGGTGTCAGTGTTCCAGCAAGGCTGGCACCTAATGGGAAGGCTTACTAATTTGCACTCTCCTGCCTTTTCGGACATGTCGCTGTGTGTCAGGAAGCAGAGGTATTGGCTTGTGAAACACACATTCCTCTGATGCAAGCATCTGGCTTCTTGGCAGCCAAGTCGTGACAGGTTCTGCAGCAGCTGTGATGGCTCCATGCTCTTTCAGATGGTTAAATAGTCTTGTTTTTCAGCCTAGCTGTTTGTTTTCTGCTGCGCTTCTGGATGAAAGCCCATTTGCCCTTTTAATCAATGAACTGGCCGTTGGATTGAAGTAATCAGTTACATTTTTGTACATGTCAGAGCAGAGATTCTTGCCCAGAGACTGCCAGCTATATAGCCCTGTGCTCTTGACTCGATGCTTAACCTTGATTCGACACTTTTACACACCAAAGGAAGGGTCGTCTTCCCAAAGTGTGAGCAAGCACTAGGATAGCTTCCTTCATCCCTCAGTCACAGGATTTCATAACTTCTGATTTGTTACAGGGACAGTAATCAGATTAAACAAAGCAAATAAGGAATACAATTTATTTATTTCAGATGGCTTTATAAACTGTCCTCCCATGTGCATGCACCAGATGGAGATAAGAATCTGGCTGGAAGCTTTAGTCTTGCGCCGTGTGGCACAGAGGTAACAGCACATCAACTTATTACGAGAAAAAAATTCTTCAGAGAAGATTACATAAATTGGAATTAAATTTTATTTAAATTGCCTTTAAACATATTATGCAAATCCACAATATAACAAGCAGTTCCAAGTAGTTCCCATGAACAAACGAGCTCACGGCACTCCTAACACCAAATGTGATAACACAGTATTAAAAAGGAGTTTTCACAGGGATGCCACGAAGATCAAAAGCTGCCATCTACCTCTCAGCCATTTGTTAGCCCATCTCCACCTTTTCACTCCAAAAGACAATCTGTGTCCCTCTGTGATAGAAATCCTTCATTCTTTTTCCCCATGTGTTGCTGCTTGTGGAGGAAAAATAAGTAATGAACTGACTCAGGCAGGCTACGTTCTCCCTTGCCAGGCTTTTACTCTATGTTCTTCTTCTGTTTGTGATACGAAGCTGGCCTTGTGGGGTGCAAGTACTGTTATTTCTATCTTTGCCAGAACACAGAAACTGCACAAACAGGCCAATTCCTGCTCCTGCAGCAGAAAGATCTTGAGGAGGGAACAAACCCTCCCTGCTATCTACTGTCAGGCGTTTCATCAATCCCTTGATGAGGACCTAGTAAGGGCCCGATCACTCCTATCATCCACTCTGTTTGCCAAAGTGCACGCACACACAGTTAATTAGTACCCACGAGTAGCTCTGGTCACTGGCCAGGATGACGCCTGTGAAAGCAATCCATCAGTGTCACCATGGGTCCCAACCACACCGAGTCACGCATAGTCAAACAGAGAGAGTGACCAAAATTGGCACTCGGCACCATCTCTTCCCAAAGGCTCTAAGAAAACAGCAATCCTAAAACTGTTTGAGATATCTTAGTATTATTTAAAGTTCTCTTTGGGTCTTTCAATCCGTCTCCAAAGCAGGACAGGGAGGAACCAGTACCAGCATATAACATTAAATAAGAGCTGCCACAACTTGCCTAGTTTTGATACCATATAATTCCATATTGAATCATACAATATAAGTTGATAAAAGCATCCCATTTTACTGAGCGACTATTATCAACAAGAGTCTGTCTGAAATGCATTGCCAGTATTCTGGTCTCTTAACACCCCTAAGATCCGCAGAAAATTGATCCATGTCACAGGTAAAATACTCAGGGGGCTTAAAGCCCAGGTGGAGCCACCAACCAATTAAAGTCCAGGAATTGCTGCTCCCAATACTGTCAGCAGAGCACCAGACAATACCACGAAGTCTTACCCAAAAGTACGTCAGTGCAAGTCCTCAGGCCTCTCCCTGCTGTCCTCTTGAAAAATCCTGGGTTGTTGTAGAAAGCAGTAACCAACTGTACACACACTAGGATTTCAACAATATGCTATGGTGACTTTAAATCTACAAATATAACAACTCGTAACAGCTAGCTAGACACTTTCAAGGGAAGGAGACCGAAGTGTGTCTTCACAAAAAGGACGATGAAACAGCCTGAAATTATTTTTGTGAGGAGAAAGGTTTCTTAGTCTTCCTGCCAGAAAAAAAACCCTTCAGTTCTGTTTGTCTGGATAGAAAAGGGCAGGTATATCAAACGAAGGCTGTTCTGGTTTATCACACTGCCTTCTCTACTACAGTACTGAAGATTTTATTGCATGCTATAAAGAGAGGAAAAACTCATCTTGTAATCATATAAACACAGTGAACAACACAGAATAAGTATCAATTACTTTTGCAAGTTTCAGTGATAGCCTCAACCCCTGCAGATAATTTCAAATGGTATGATAAAGACTTCAGTTAGATTAAAAGCATCAAAAGCAAACTAGCATTCAAAACCAAACAATTCCGTCTCTGCTATGTAAGTTACAATAAATTTTCTGAACTGGCAGATTTTCCTCATAGCTGCTCAGCTGTTCCTTCCCTACAGGTAAAACAAGTCAATCTGTTTGAGAAGACAATTTGCCACCCAGCTTACTTAATGCCACACATTAAAATAAAATGACTGAATAATTTTGATGTCAAAGAGCTGTTTTAATGGGTATCCATGGTTAAAAGAAACAACTGCAATAGAGAAATGCAATTAGATGCTGCTGACTTCCATGTGAATGAGATCTAAATAAAATAACTGTCTAACTTTTGGTCTCATTTTTTACACAGAACTTTTCTCAAATCCTTCATCAGGTCCCTGCATATACGTTATTCACTGTTTACTTTAATCTCACGATCGAAATTTTGCTCAGTGACGTTAGTATAAACACAAATGCGACTAACAGACAATAGAAGATCTGTGATAAATTTTTATTTGTCTGGAATTAAACATGATAAAATCCTGTAGCATACTAGCAAGTCAATGTAGCTGCATTTTCCATTCCCTCTGTGCCAATATATGTGGCTATGGAAAATGCACGGAAGCGCAGGAGACTGGGGCTAGGTGATGTTCCCACCATGCAGTACACGACTCGCAGAGGTGTTTGAAGTACCTTTGAATAAGCTACTTCATTTCTGGGAAGCAACTTGGCCGTGTTAGCTGCCCAGAGTGGAGCAGAACACCAGAAATACCCTCAGCCAAGCCCCACACGAGCGTGGTTATGGACCTGCCCCAGCCCAGTGAGCAGGTTCAGAGCCAGCTCGGTTATCTCCTGTGGCACCACCACACTTCCCAGGCCAAGTTGCTTCTCAGAACAAAAGTAGCTTATTCAGAAAGAGAAAGCAGGAAAATGCTTTCTCTTCACAGTGTAAGTCACAAGCCGAAAAGGCTTTCCAAGACGTGGTGTGAGCTCATTTGATTCGTCCTAAAACACCATTTTTAGCAGAAAGAATAAAAGCAGCTCTGAGGTTGAGCACCAACTTTGAAATGGCCTGTGATAATATGAAGGAAGACTCCCCCTTGCTTTTTGATCAAATGAAGGGTTAGGGCTCAGGCCAGTTAACTGTCTTATTATACCCGCTAAGGATCAAGAAACTTAGGTGTATACTGACCAGCACTGCTAGTGCCTGCTCCGTGCTGCCTTGATTTCAAGTACAATCTTAGCAATTCAGATCAGCAGCTCCAACCTGCTGTCAAAGGTTGAGTGCCGTGCACTTTGCTTTCATCCGCTCGTGGATGTATGCATTAATGAAAGGGGTTAGCTGTCACTAGCCAGAACCAGTTGCTTAATATATTTGGTACATCCTGAAAATGCAAAGCCTTTACAGTTTTAACACAGATATTTTTGCTCTACTTCTGCTTTGCTGAACTACTTGGATCAAGTCCTGCTTGTTGATCAAGAGGTCAGTCATAGCAGACACCTGGAACAGCTTCTCCGATGTCTCCCCTGCCCTGTTGCTGCTTCCTTGCCCCTCCAACATTACAGATACAGCCATTCCCAGCACGCAGAGTGTATCTTACTCTGTATGAGTTGGCATTATGTTAGTATTGTTTATATGATGCCACAGGTAAACGGGCAATGTCTAAGAATTTTAAACAAGGCCCATTCTGCTCACTGTCCACATATCCACAACTTCCCTTCAGAGCTCTTCCAAACATCCCAGAAGCTTGGACTTGAATAATTTCTACAGTGCTCTAACTTTGGCACGTGTCTTTAAACAGATGGAAAATATTGTGACGCAGCCTTAGGACATATCAAGATCTCTTTTTGTTTCTGTAATGAGGCCCAATTAATACCTAGGACTTTCTGCCACTCAAAGGATTTCAAAATATCAGTATTTCAGCCAGAACTGTAATGCTGATGCTTGCTTTCATGATATAATCTAAGTATAATTACCTAAGACAATATCAACATAAGTAATCATAGTCATTCAAATTCCATAGGAAACTTAGGTATTGCACGATATTCAAAAAACATCTACTATAAAAGTCTTTTTCCATTGCAGGGTCAGCATTACACCTTACTGTGGTTTCAAATTAGAGTAATTTTATTGAGTTAGTCTGGGCTGGTGTCCGTGAAAGTTTTGGTGCAAAATAAGATGGGATAGTACAATTAGAATCAACCACCTGAAAGTGCACAAGTCCATGGGACCTGATGAAACTCATCCACGGGTCCTGAAGGAGCTGGCGGACCAAGTTGCGAAGCCACTTTCCATCATATTTGAGAAATCGTGGCAGTCTGGTGAAATTCCTGTGGATTGGAAAAAGGGGAACATAACCCTGATATTCAAGAAAGGGAAAAAAGGGGACCCAGGAAACTATAGGCCAGTCAGTCTCACCTCTGTGCCTGGCAAGATCATGGAGCAGATCCTCCTGGAATCTCTGCTAAGGCACATGGAAAATAAGGAGGTGATTGGAGACAGCCAACATGGCTTCACCAAGGGCAAATCCTGCCTGACAAACCTGATGGCCTTCTACGATACTGCAACGAACTTGGTGGACAAAGGCAGAGCAACGGACGTCATGTACCTGGACTTAAGCAAAGCATTTGAC